>CM046833.1:23988916-24198916 GCA_025618425.1 Heliocidaris tuberculata
AGTAGGACCCGCCAATAGCAGCCAACAGCAGCCAACAGACTTTAATCGATCTACTAAAAGCCGCCAACGATCTACTAAAAGCCGCCAACAGCAGCCAAGAACTATCGATATACTGTAGATTCAGCAGCCACAAAAATAATTAGATCGATATTATGTAATTTCAAGCAAATTGCATTAAGTTTTTTATCATGGCGATTATAGTTTCATGCTAAATTTATTTTTATTATCTTTAAAATAATTTTTCTTTTCTAATAAAATAACCAGAAAAATATACTTTTGTAAAAGAATAAATGAAAAGGTTAACACAAATTAGTAACCATTTAAAATATAAATTAAGACCGTTTCGAGTATTATTTCTAAGATTACAGCATGCCTGAATTTCCTTGTTATCTTTTTTTTTCATACGAATTCGTAAGAAAAAATATATCCTTTACTATATCAAAATAAACTGAAGATGAAATACTGTAGTAAACGAGAAACTGGTATATGCTATGAGTGAAAATATATACTTTAACAAATTATTTATTTATTTAAGTGAGAGGTATAAGAAAAGATGAGGATTTTTTTTTTTTATATTGGGATTATTTTTCTTTCTTTGTTTTTTTTTTTTTCGGGGGTGAGGGTATATATAGTAAGTATTAGATTATGAGTCACTCAAAAAAAAACAACATATAATTCATTTCCTTCTGAATAGCATTACTGATAAAGTGGGGGAGACATCCAAGTAGGATGTTGCACTGTATAAAGTGCAAAAGATGACACTGTGACCACTGTTTGATATTAATAATTATGATGTCGATGACAATAATAATGACATTAATAATAATAATAATAATTACAACAATAGTAATAAAATGATAATGATAATAATAATAATAATAATAATAATAATAACAATAATGATAATAATAATAATAATGATAATAATAATAATAATAACAATAATAATAATAATAATAATAATAATAATAGAATGATAATACTAAAGCTTTAGTACGTCTCTCTTCAACGCCATTTTTTTTCAAAATAATAATAGTAATACAAAGATAATGATAATAATAATGATGATAATGATAATAATAATGATGCTGATGACGGTGATGATGATGATGATAATAATGATAACAATAATAAAAATATTATCATTATGATAATATTTTTTGTCCTAAAACGTTTTTAACGGAAATTTTCGCTACTACTACATAGTTATTTTTATATCCTATATATATTATTACATCCATCATCACCACCCATAGTCATATTAGTGATTAATGTAAACATTGTTTGCCTTTATAACACTAATAAACATCATTATAATCATTACTACTAAGGGGCGGCGATCAGGGGGGGAGACACGCCCCCCCCCCCCCCCCTCGGAAACTGTTCAGCAAATAATGAGTAAAGTCTGTTTTATACACTGTTAAAGCTTTTAAATGCGTTTAAAATGCAAACTTTCACTATTCAAACTGGGAAATTTTCTCGCTCGGTCGCCTCACATACAATACTGCACAAGATCTCTAAACCATATAGGTATTATAAGCAGATATTCTCCTGTGCTTTTACAATAGACAATTACCAGAAAATCTATTGCAAATATTTAAAATAAAAGGAAGTACACAAATACTCCACGAGACAATCAAATATGTTACATCTACCTACTTTTCCTTCCTTTCCCTACATTTTTGACCATCCTACTTCTCCTACTTTTTTTTTCCAGTTATCCTCCTTTATCCATTGAACAAATTTTTCTATTATGTATGCATTACTTTTTGTTTATTTCTACTTTCCTTATGTATTTGTTAGTTTCCACCTTCTTTAATCTTAATTTTCTTTCTAATCGTATTCATTTTTCTAATCTTCTCTTTTTATTTATGTATAGTTAACTGTTTTTATCTTTCCACTTCTCTTTCAATATTCCCCTATACATTTGTTTCATTTTATTATTATTATTTTTTTTTAATTATTATTATTATTATTATTATTATTATATATATATATATATATATATATATATATATATATATATATATATATATATATATTTGTGTTATTTTGGGGGGCGGGGATAATTTCTTTCTCTCTCTCTACATGTATATTCATTTACTCTTCTCTTTTTTCTCTCTCTTTTTTTTTTTTTGCCTTATGCATTTCTTTGTTATGCCTTCTTTCATCTTGTATTTCTATCTTTGCTTATATATTTATTTGCTTTAATTCTCTTTCCATATCCTTTCATGTATTTCTTTGCTTTTCATTCTCCAGTTTTCTGTCTTTCCTTATTTTTTCCTTCTCTCATTTTCTATATTTACTTATTTATTTTTGTGAGTTTTTTATTCTCTTATTTATATCTTTCCTTATCATGTAGTTCTCTGTTTTCCCCTTTTTCAATCTTCTCATTCTACTCATCTTGATCATTGTTTTTTTTTTCTCTTTATTTTCTATTGTCTTCTATTTCTATGTTTCCCTTAATATGTATCTCTCGTTTTCTATCTTTCCTTATGTATTTTTTTTCTTGTTTACTATCTATCCTTATGTAGTTCTTTTGAATTGTGACTTTAAACTTCCTCTTTCTATTCATCCTTTTGTAATTTTTCTTTTTCTACTGTCTTCTCTTTGTATTTGTTCTTATGTATTTTTTGGTACCCTTCTTTAACTTTCTCTTTCTATTCTTTCTTCCTTCTGTATTTCTTTTGGGGTTTTTTTTCCTCTATCGTCTTTTTTTTTTTTTTTTTTTTTTTTTTTTTTTCCCTGTTTTGTTTTCCCTGTTTTGTTTGTTTTGTTTTTTTTTGTTTGGGGTTTTTTCCTTCTCTCATTTTATAAATGTATCTTTTATTGATATGTAAATCCAACCCCTGAATGGTGTCATGGGACACCTTTTCATACCGCGGTGTAAGGGGGGGGGGTGGTAAATATTAAGGCCCTGCTTTCTGCGCCAGTTTACGACCCAGCCCTATAAAATGGGGGCTGGCCTCAGACACATTTTTGTTGGTGTTACAGGGGTCTTAAACCAGCTGGGTCTTGGGATGTACCGCAACAAGATGGAAGTGCAGCCATACCCATTGCTCCCTTGCATCCCGAGGAAGAGGAACCTGGCAATGTGGTCATCCCCTCGAGCATGTTTTCTCAAAGCTATTTATAAAGTATCCCTTTGAGCTTTTTTTTTTTTCTTTCTTTCTTTTTTTTTGGGGGGGGGGTTGAACTGTCACTACCACCACTAATTCTACCACAGATGGTAGTCATGGTATTAGCGTGATTTTGATTATTTTAAAAGTGATTTGGAGTCTTGGTTCCAATTTATTTTTTCCACATCTAATTGTTTTGAGAGGTGTTGCAGCATCTTCCCACGTTCTAAAATCTTAATTTTCGACCAATTTACAGAATGGAAGAGACTCTCTTTTTTTCTATCTTAATTATCCATTATACTACTAAATTCCTCAACTGCTTAAACTTTCAACTTCAAGTCACCTTGCATCCTTAACAAGAAATTGTCATGACTAAAGAATAACATTTTATTTCCTTTATGTTCACCTTGCAATTCTTTGCTTCCTTCAAGTTTCATACAATGCCCATTATAATCTTTATGTTATTTGTGGTCAGTGCATGGCGTAATGAGGAAAAACTGAGGGGGTCGAGCCGATAATAATTGAAATATAAGCACCAAGAAATCGAAAAAAAAAATACTCCGTATTAATAGCCCCCTTACCCTAACAAAAGAAGACTTTTTACGCCATAAATTTGCATTTTATAGCGACGCCCATATAGTGAATTATGATTATTATTCGAGCGAGAATATTTTAAGTTGATGCAGTTTGCAACTTTGCATTTAGATCATTTTTTATCACATGCAAAGGGAAATCAAGGTCTGATCTCGATATCCACCCCTTTACTCTCTTCGCCTAATGGGATAGGTAACATCAATATGCAATTAGATTATTTTTGACGACTTTCCAAATTATACAAGGGGGTACGTCCCTTAGAACATTTTCCAGGGAGAGACGCCCACCCCCTTGAATCACCAAGCCTGTATTTGGAAGAACTGGTCCTATTGCTAATATCTATATCTCTTTTTAACACACATTGGAATATCTACCTACAGTTTACAGTTCTTCTACAGCATTTTAAAGTTAGTTATGAGAGGGAGAATAGGGACCGAACTATAGAAGATAATGTTTTTGATGAAACTACATTCTCGAGCACTGAATTAGGAGTCTAGATAGTGTGTTAAAGCCAAGCTTTAACTCCTATTTTATTTAACAGATGTATAATTAGAAGTAGATGCTGGGAAAATTCAGCCATTTAGACCTTTTAAAAGATGTACTCCTGTAATCATAAAAAATATTATTCTAGGCTACTTTAGAGGGCATGGATTTTATAATTTGGTATAGATTCCCCCCCCCCCCCCCGAAAAGAAGACACATGCGCTCTGTTAATGATATTGCAAAGCTATAATAGGCCCTGTATTACAAAATAATATATCATATACTAGTATAATATATCACAATAATGGCTTGATTGAATCTTCATTGCAATAAAAATTTCTTTCTTTCTCCCCCCTCCCCCCCCCCCCCCCCCCCCATTTTTAGTTCTGGAACATTTTAGGGGGCTGTAGCCCCAGTACGGCCTATATTATGGAACGCACGGTCGACGATTCTGGAGGACGCCTCTTCCTCCCTCCCCCCCCCCCCCCCCCCCCCCCCCGAAGTATAAGAAATCTTTTTTTTTAAATCTCTTGATTTAATGCTACCTAATCCCATTAATACAGAGAGAGAGAAAACAAATATGTGTACAGATCAAACAATTATGTGTTCGTGTGATAAAAAGTGCTCTAAAATGCAAAGTTCCGAACTACAAAATGCAAAATTTGCAGAGCTCTATCATTTGAGAAAACAATTGAAAAAGAAAGCAAATCAGTTGTTTTTTTTTACCAGTCAGCAAATGATCTTTATCATAAGTAAAATAATGACTAAAATAATAATACTGATTATTAGAATGATTTTCAATAAAGGTGTCCCTATATGGGGTTTCGCTTGCCTTCATTTTGAGAAACCATACTTTGAATACAGCTGACATCAACCTATAATAGCCTATAATAACAAAAAGTTAAATGAAATAGAAAAGACAATGACATGCAAAAACACACCAAAGGAAATCGCGAATTGGTTGGATCAAGAAAACCCAACCCCTCCGCCCCCCAAAAAACAACAAAAAACAAAAAACAAAAAACAAAAACAATAACAAAAACAAACAAAACAAAACAGGAATAATATAATGACAATTACTAATATACACAAAGGACCGTTATTATATTCAAAGTTTCTACATCAGGAGAGGTTTCAAATTATGCTTGAAATTTTTCAATGGTACACAAATATAGATTCAAATTTATTGACAAAGCAAAACTCAGCAGAGAACAGAATACGACAAAGTAAAGGCACATTATATTAAAACTAAGTTGTACATAATTATTATCAGATTATATTTGACTGAAAAGGAATATAGCTATCCTTAGAAACAAAACAAAACATGATAGCAGCATAATGAATAAAAATAAAACCTTTAAAACACGTAGGGAAATTATATTAGAACCAGTTCGCATGTGGAATTATACTCGACATAAATTAATGTTGCTATCCTTAGAAACAAAACAAAACACACGCACAAAAAAACAACAACAACAACGGAATGATGAATAGAAGCAAAACCTCAATGAAACAATCAAAACAAAATTATATGTATCGTGTTACGTACTCTACTGACAAAAATCTTGCTATCATTTCAAACAAACAGACGAAGAAAAAAAAAACCCGAATAACAAAAAGCAGCGTTTATTTATTTATCCTTTTTTAGGGGATGGAAGGTAGATTATCACAAATAGTGGGTCCAGGGGTGGCAGATCGTCTTTCAAAGTGGGGGGCACCAGCAAAAAGGGCACTTATCATAGAGAGAAAGGAGGCATTTTTCAGAAATAAAAAGGGCACTTTTGGGGTACTTGAAAAAGTGGGGGGAGGGCACTGTGCCCACCCCCCCCCCCCCGGGCGCACCGTCCCTGAGTGGATCCTATCACTACTATAGATGCATAGAAAGATATTATTTGAAGAATTACCACAAGTGACGAGCGTCTGTTGAAATTCTGCCAATTATTTAGGGATATCTCTGTCGCTCTCAGATTATTACCAAATTATTTTTTGTTACACGTATTATTACGATAAGAGGTGATTTATTAGCGCATTCATGAATTAACTATGTGAAAGCCAAGGCTATCATTGTTATTATTGCTGTATTTTATAATTTCACATTATATATTTGGTAGATTTGATATGCTATTATTTTCTGAACAAAAGAATGTCATATTATCTTTTCCGTGTGTTTACTAAATGCATTCATTCAGTCTCTCATGTTTTTGTCAAGGCTACTATAATTTTACGTCGTAAAATGAAAAAAAAAAAAAAAAAAAAAAAGATAATACAAACACTATTATTTTCATGTTTGTTCATATATAACTATATATATATATATATATATAACTATATATATATATATATATATATATATATATATATATATATATATATAAATACATATATATATATAACTATATATATATATGGAAAGAAGTCAAATCACTCTCAGCGGCAGGATGTTTTTCAGGGAGTTTACACACTAAACATAAACAATATTACTACTTTTACAAAATTGTGAAAAATGTGATATATGAACAGGGGCGTAGCCAGGATTTTCAATAAGGGGGGCAGACGGGGAGGATCCAACTGCGAAGCCAGAATTTCATTTTAGGGGGCGGTTCTAAGCACGTGAATCGTGCGAAATTTATGATGAGAACGCAAATCTTGCTCTCCAGGGGGTGGGTGCAGGGAGGGGGAGTTTCCCCTCCTCCCGCGCGAATCGCGAAAGGTCTGATGTTTTATAGCAAAATTGAGAGAAAGATAACGGCTTGTCGCACCTTTCTTTAGGCGGAAAGTTAGTGTGACTGCTTTTCAGTTATTTGGATGCAATACTGCACTGTATGTAACAGGGGTGGGTGCAGGGAGGGGGGTGGGTTCCCCTTTCCGCGCGAAGCGCGATATCTCTGACATTTTAGAAAATTTTAGAGAGAGATAACGGCTCGTAGCAAACAATTTTTTTAGGCATAAAAATATAGTTCGACACCCTGACTTCTTTTCAATTATTCGGACACAATACTGCACTGTATGTAACAGGGGTGGATGCAGGGAGGGGGGGGGAGTTATTTCCCCCTTCCCGCGCGAAGGGCGAAAACTTTGACGTTTTAGCAAATTTTGAGAGAAAGATAACGGCTCTTAGCTCTTTTTTAGCCTTTTTTCTCTCACTTCCCCCGCTTTTTCGTTCTCGCTTTTTTTTTCTTAGTGGCTGAATAGGGCCCCCTTGTGCTCCCCCTGGCTACGCCAGTGTATATGAATAAATAAGTATCATTACATCAACATGAATTAAGCCATATATCGTTATTATCATGGACATTAGCATCATCTTTATCATCCTCATCATCATCGCGTTCATCTTCTATTTTATTTTCTTTAACAAGAAAAAAAAATCAACCAAACAAACAAAATAGTCACGATACACCTCAAATATCAAAGCTAAAGAAACTTGAAACCACCATCTATGGAATATCAAAGAAAGAAAATGCGAAGGAATAAGTAGTTTAAAGAGTTAAAAGGCTAGAGGAAAACACCGAAAATGTATTATCTACCGAAGAAAATAAAATAGAATAAATTCATCTGGATGACTTTTGAATATTTTTCCTGATCTTGACATTCATCCTCTTGTATTTATATATACATGTATTTATTATTTCGTTATTCAAGAAATTTTCATTTTCATTATAAGAGGACCATGGGGGAGGGGGGGGGGTAATAACTCGTCGGCGGATTCGAGGCCTAGAAGGCACGTCCCCCCCCCCCCCCACCCCTGTAAAAGTTTTTTTTTTTCTTAATTCATTTCATTTCACTTCATTTCTTTTTCCTTTTCTTCTTACCAACATGAAAAGCTTTGAAAATATTGATGAACAATTTTATTTTTTATTAATTTTCATACCCCTTCTATTTTTATTTTTCATTGTGAGTAGGGTGAGGAGCTTTTACAGTACGGATCCTTTTACCCCCTCCCCCCCCCCAAAAAAAAAAAGACAAAAAAAAAAAGATTTCCCCCCCCCCAAAAAAAAAATAATAAATAAATAAATAAAAAAATAAGAAAAGAAAAAAGAAAAGAAAAAAAGGAAAGAAAAAAGAAAAAAAAGGGGGGGAATGAAGATCTTTTCAAAAATTAAAGATATGAATAAATAGTTTGTTTTGTTTCTTTTAATCAAGTCTCATTATGCTTGTCACTACTTCATTTTGTACTTGTACATGTTGTTTAGAGGGGGAAAACTAGGAAAAAAAATAATTCACTTCCATACCCTTATTGTTTAAAAAATAAATGATAATAATAATCGTTTTAAAATATATATGAATCGATCAGTTTTCCGATTGTCTTGGCCTCTATCGATAATCGCAACTTGTTCCTTGATGATTTTGTGATTTTTAGGTCCTGAAATAATTTTTTCTGGTCAATTTCTCATTGGAAATTACAGAAATAAGCCCTAGCAATCTTGGAAGAGCCTCTTTATTATCTCTTGGCTGCTCTGGGATTTGTTTTTGGCTGTTGGCTGCTGTTGGCTGCCGTTGGCTGCTGTTGGCTGCTGTTGGCGGCTTTTAGTAGGACCGCAACTTGTTCCTTGATGATTTTGTGATTTTTAGGTCCTGAAATAATTTTTTCTGGTCAATTTCTCATTGGAAATTACAGAAATAAGCCCTAGCAATCTTGGAAGAGCCTCTTTATTATCTCTTGGCTGCTCTGGGATTTGTTTTTGGCTGTTGGCTGCTGTTGGCTGCTGTTGGCTGCCGTTGGCTGCTGTTGGCTGCTGTTGGCGGCTTTTAGTAGGACCGGCGGAGAGTGTCTATTTTACCGTCTTTTTGTTTTTTATTTTTTCATTGCTTTGTGTGTACCGCTAAAGTATTATCATACTTTTTAACGAAGTTGTAGTTATGCTATAATCTGGATAATGGATGAAAAAAACGACGATAAACGAGGTAAGCCATAATATATAATCAACACTGTCTCTTTGATTGTATAGATCTAGATCTAGTCAAGGATTGTAATTCCGAACAGATTGTATTACCGAACGTGTACTGTTAATCGCCTAAAATGGGTTTTCATATACGCGTGGGATTACGCGTATGAAAACCACACTATTGAAACAAAGGTTGTCTTTTTCCTATAGACTCTAGGTTTCACACGTTCGGAAATACAGTACCTTTTTCAAGAGACCAAAACGCCGCGTAGTTGGGAAGGGGTTCACTCGGAAGGGAATATCGTATTAAATCTACGTTGTCTTTTTAAAATTCCACCAAGTTCTTTTTCTGTAGGACTTTGACTGAGCATTCATTAGATCTATGTAAGTTTGACAGATAGAGTCTATTCGTTTGATATTCTATTTGCTATCGTTGATTTTCTGAAAAGTGTTCGGACACTGGATCAACCACCATACGGTCAGGGGTCCTAAAGCTACGCAGGTCCTAACTAAAGCTACGCACCCCGCAAATACGCGCAATGCGACGCGTTCAATGCGCCAAACTTTTGGTGTGACTGAGCAACGAGATTATCATTTACGTTCGCCAAAAAGAATGAGTAATTTTCCTTTATTTTTGGTGATGTTATCACTATTTGCAAATCGGGATGAAATTTACGTCATTCAGCTTAAAAATCAAGATTTGCATTCATTTATTACGTGTGCGTAGCTTTAGGACCCTTTCATTTTTTCCACTAAATTCGACATCGACTTGAAAATTAATGTTATTGATATTTTTCCGTCATAATTTTCTCAGGAATTTAATTTAAGAATATGTAGAACCAAGATATAGACCTCTAGATCTATAAAAGAATTTCGCATAAATCATTGAAAAGGTGACTTTTTAGCCACTGAAAACAAAGTGCGTAGCTTTAGGTCCCCCCATCATATGTGGGCGTCTACGGCAAGACAAGACAAGTTGACGTTGATGTTACTTGTTAGTTACAATTTTTCTTCATATCCCTCGTAAATATAAAATAAGCCATGGCCAGGCCATGGCTTGGGCTTGAGCTGCGGCCTCGGGAGCTCGAGCTCGAGCCCGGTCGCTTGACCCGGCGCATCTCTCACACAATGGTATGGTAGTCTAGTGTGACCTTATTTTGCACTTGATCACCAAAGGCAAAGTTCGCGTACAGCCTACAGGGCAGTACCTCAAAAACTAGAAAAGGTTTCTGGAATCTGATAAATAAAGTGATACTGATAGCACAATGGATAGAGGAGCCTAAAATTACCTAGGCACAAACTTTTCTTTGAAATTTTGTAAGAAATTATGAAGATATTGACAAATGATAAGCAAATGTTGCTATATGTATACTCTACTTTCACTTCTGTAGAGGCGCAAGGCCGATTTGGGAGACTCTCTCCCAGCTGGGAGACAGTCTGATATTGAAGACTTTGCTAAGATGATGTTGGTAATGAGATGGATGAAGATGATGTTGGTAATGAGATGGATAAAGATGATGTTGATAATGAGATGCATGATGATGGTAATGAGATGGATGAAGATGGTGTTTGTTATGAGATGGATGAAGATGATGTTGGTAATGAGATGGATGAAGATGATGTTGATAATAAGATGGATGAAGATGATGTTGGTTATGAGATGGATGAAGATGATGTTGATAATGAGATGGATGAAGATGATGTTGGTAATGAGATGGATGAAGATGATGTTGATAATGAGATGGATGAAGATGATGTTGGTAATGAGATGGATGAAGATGATGTTGATAATGAGATGGATGAAGATGATGTTGGTAATGAGATGGATGAAGATGATGTTGGTAATGAGATGGATGAAGATGATGTTGGTGATGAGATGGATGAAGATGATGTTGGTTATGAGATGGATGAAGATGATGTTGGTAATGAGATGGATGAAGATGATGTTGGTAATGAGATGGATGAAGATGATGTTGGTAATGAGATGGATGAAGATGATGTTGATAATGAGATGGATGAAGATGATGTTGATAATGAGATGGATGAAGCTGATGTTGGTGATGAGATGCATGATGATGGTAATGAGATGGATGAAGATGATGTTTGTTATGAGATGGATGAAGATGATGTTGGTAATGAGATGGATGAAGATGATGTTGATAATGAGATGGATGAAGATGATGTTGATAATGAGATGGATGAAGATGATGTTGATAATGAGATGGATGAAGATGATGTTGGTAATGAGATGGATGAAGATGATGTTGATAATGAGATGGATGAAGATGATGTTGGTTATAACTTATGAGATGGGTGAAGATGATGTTGATAATGAGATGGATGAAGATGATGTTGATAATGAGATGGATGAAGATGATGTTGGTGATGAGATGGATGAAGATGAAGTTCATAATGAGATGAATGAAAATTATGTTTTTCATGTCATGCTACAGCTCTAGGTGGATTTAGTTTAATGATGAGATACATTTTGATGAAAATAATGTTTGTCATACGTTGGCTGAACACGATATATTTTTAAATATGTAGAGCATCATTACTTCATTATCAACCCCGTTATTGTCTCATCACCAAAATCATCAACATCCATAGGTCTAGAACTCCATGAAAAGTGCTGAAGATTTTGATTTAATCTTTGTCATGAATGCAGTCAAAATTGAAATTTTCTTGTATTTCAGATGTCATCAAGCAAGAAAAGATGGATAAAGAAATGGACAGCAGTGGTCTCTGTTTAAATCCTTCCACAACTCAACAATGTAAACAAGAAGGTATGACTATTACACCATGATACATTGGGTGAATTCAAGTTCGGTGTTGAAAGCTGGTGTTGGTGTTGGGGCAAAACTAGCACCAGCCACAACACCGAACCTGAAATGAAGCTGGTGCTGGGATTGACTTCACTAGGTGTTGAGCTATCAATAATGTGTTTGGTATTGTTTTTATAAACCCGAATTCGGTGTTGGGGCTAGAATCAGCAGCCCACTTCACGCTCTCAACACCAACACCAACACCAACACCAACACCAAACTTGAAATCACCCATTGTATTGATTTCATTATTTTGGCATGAAATTGATGTCAGTAGTTTTTCTGCGCTCATGGGCCATTTCATCAGAGACTTGATGTTAATTATAAAGCTATATGTGCCTCATATATCTACAATATACTTTGAGTACTATCCCGAGGGTAAAGGCACTTCGGAGAAAACCGCAAATTAGTTATATTTTTGTGTACGACAAACGGGAGAGTTATCCACCAGTATGTCACAATCTACTCACCAAGTTGCTAGTTTGAGATTCGCATAGATGTAGTGGTCTCATTTTTCAAACATCCATAACTTATTCCTTGTCTAATGTCTTTCAAACTTTCACCATCCTGTTTTTCTTATTTTTCTGCTTTCACACAAATCATCTTATTTACCAAGGTTGGGTTGCCCTTTAATAATGGTAAATAATAAACCGTTCTTTTATAGCACATAATTATGATACTGTATACGCCATATATTTCGTGGGGGTTTTATTTTCGCGAATTTAACAACAAGCCAAAATATTGTCAACATAAGAAGTCGGTTGAATTTGCTGTCTCCTGGTCAGAAATTCACCACTTCGCTTTGCAAAAGTACATTATCACAGCTTTTGGTAGATTTGAGAATTTTCCGACTGCAAATTCAACCACTCACAAAATAGTCTGGTTAAGTCCTATTCGCGAAACTTTATGGCCGCAAAATTTATTGCTTATACAGTATAACATCCCTATGCGCTTTCAACGGGTTTGGATATTATTACCCTGGCTTTAGCTCCAGCGACTGTAATCAGCGCACAGTGCATTTCAAAGAATAAATCCTGCCAGGTACCCATTTAACACCTGGGTGGAGAGTGTCAAATGTGGATTAAAGGTAATGTTTAGTTTTGGTAAGCCTTCAAAAAAAAATTCATCAGATTTATTGGATTTTTGTTGATAAATAGCAAGATACTATCAATGCAAAAATGCTGTGAAGATTTCACATCCTAAAGTGGCATTCAAAACCTACACACAGTGACACACATGCTCTCTCCGTGCAAAGCCTCAAGATTGTTGTGCGGCGAGCCATTGGGGTGGAACGGTGCTAGCGTAGAGCGGTATATTTCCTTGATCTAGTGTTCCTTACATATATTTTAGGTAAAATTATCCAGAAATCATGGATGAAATACCAATTGATCTCGTACAAACATCTTTTGATACATGGAAAACAACATGAGACTATATTTATCATGTTTCTTTCCAATTTCCTTTTTGCTACCAAAATTGTACATGAGCTTTAATGTCTTGCCAAAAGACGCTAGTGCCGGGGTGAGATTCGAACCTTCACCCCTTGGATTGAGAGTCAAGTGAATGAACCACTATACTAGTTCCATATTGAATGGTTTTCCTTTTACAGTTGTTGTCAAACAGGAGGAGGAGGAGGACGACGACGATGATCTTGAATACATGGAGACTGACAGCCAGTCAAATTCTACAGTGCCACAATGTGGCCAAGAAGGTAATTATCATTCAAAAATTCTTACATATGAAGGTGTTTATATGGTGCGCCGATATGCTTTGGCAACAATTGCTCCAGGTTTTATTTCAACAAAGATAAGGGTTAGGGTTGCAATTTGGTTGTAGGTAAGGTTTAAGGTCAAGGTTATGGTTAGGTAGGGTGTTTGGTTTAGGGTTGAAGTTAACCCTTTAACTACTGAATTCTCTCATTCCCATAGACTTAATACAGGGACTACTCGGTTCCTATAGGCAACGGGTTAAGATTTTGGTTAATGTAGGATATCACCTGCAAAGCAAGTGCTCCTGGAGCATTTGTCGTAGAACCTGCTCATGCAAGGGGAACTTCGGAAAGCCATCTAGGGAACTTCAGAAAAGAATCCTAACGGTTTATTCTCTCCCTGGTGCTGCAGTTTGGCCAAGGAGGTAATCACTGTTAGCAGATTCTTGTTCGCTACATTATACCGTGCAAAAGGTAGGTACGGGGTACTTCAGAAAAGAATCCTAAGGGTTTATTCTCTCCCTGGTGCTGCAGTGTGGCCAAGAAGGTAATTATTGTTAGAAGATTGTCTCTACATTATACGGTGCAAAATGTAGATGGGGAACTTCAGAAAAGAATACCAAGGGGTCATTTCTTCCTATACTGACTGGCAAGGGAATAAATATGTCAGTGTCATTTGTTGTCAAAACAAGAGGAGGTTGACCTTGGGTGGTATTCTATCAAAAACACACATTATGTTAGCAGTTTAGTCAGCATTTGGCTTGGTTCATTTTCAGATCAAATTTAAGCATTTTACTTCAGCCAGCAGACTTCAAGGCAAAATACTTACTAACCATTGTGACATCACATATCTTGTCCAAAAAAAAAATGTGCAATAAATGCATAGCAATAGATGCGCACTTCTGTCATATGCTTATGTGCAGCTTATACTCCTCCGCTTATGTATAAAGCCACATACCTGACAATCAAGTAATTGGCTTTAGTCTGCTAGGGAGCTGTCTTGCACTTAGGGTAAAGTACTCAGCCAAATGATAAACTGAATGCCAACATCACTTTTAAGTATTTTATCTTAGTGACACCCAGCCAAATTTCTAGAAGTTTCCAGGGTTCTCGGCATTCTTTAACCCTTTAGCACCTGCCTACAAATTACACACACTGTAGCCACTCACTCACTGAACTCACTGCTGAGTGGAGCCTCTTGCGGCATAGACTGTGTGCTGTTTGCAAAATCTTTCCACAGTAATGCAATGTTTTCAGTGCAGGTTCTAAACAACTTACATGTATGTCTAAAGATGGACTACATTTCATTGGTGGCTCAGTGATTGAAGGATGAAGACACTTGGTACTCTGTTGCTGTGCTCATATGAAGCATGGAGGAGGGGAGAGGATTGCATTTTTTTTTTCTGAGACATACTGTAGAAGACCTCTAGATCTGCAGATTTGTATCTAGACCTAGAAAAAGAAATACAAAAGAGTCACATCAGTTTAACAATGAATATATCTCTTGGTGTGAAATACATCAAGTAGAGTGAAAGCTGTATAATTGTGAAAACTGCTCAAGGGAGAGAGAAAAGTGGCCTTAAGCGGTCATTATGAGCAAGTGATCTTTAAGTACAGGTTCATTTCAGTGAGAAACACTTCACTTTCCAAGGGAAACAAAAAATTTAGTCTTTATAGACAGGTGGTTGTTATGCAGGTTTGACTTTATGTGATTTTATAAAACATAATATAGGTTTGTATACAGTGCAACCACTTCTTGTTTAAATGCTTTAGTACCTTTTTTGAATATCTATTTGTTGTAGAAGAACTTGTGATCTACAAAGAGGAAAAGATGGTATTTCAGAAGAGTGATGGATTCGAGATCTACTTTGTCAAGGAAGAACCCAAGGAAGAGCTTTCGCATCATGAGACTGGTAAAACGACTATTTCTCAAGCACCTATCCCATGTTTGATATTCAGCAGAAAAATACATTAATCCTTTCATGACAGGAATTATTTAAGGCTAAATTCATCACATTTTCTTCTTCAAATTGGCAACAGCAATATTTTCCTTTAAGTGCTACATGGTTCTAGTAAAATGTAATGCCTTTACAATCAACATACATGGTTCAGAACTTTGTCAAAAAGTTGAAAACATTTCCACTACTGATTAAAAAACCACAATGATTTTGAACCTCTCAATGTGTTGTCAATTTATGGATTTTAAAGCTTATTCTCCTTTTTTAAATTCCTGGTATCAAATGCAATACGGTCATTCAACAAAATGGACACATTGTGTGCAGAAATTTTTGCTCTTTCTACTCATGTATATTTTTAGAGCTCTGAATCAAAAGTTGTTGAGCCGAACGACAAAAAGTGGTCAATTGTCACGAAAGGGTTAAAAAATGATGATGATAATGGATTTACATATAATAATGTATCTATAATAATGAAAGTGGTCGCACCTGAACACTAAAATTGATGGAGTTCTGTCAGTCAAGACATGTACTGCTCACAGATTACTTCTGGGCCCCCTTTCTTTCACTTTCATAAAACTTGTTGTCTCACCTGCGTAAAGCAAAAAGCAAGACGTAGGCGCTGCTTTTCCGACGGTGGCATCAACAATTTTGGAAATGCTCTCATTTCAGAAGTGTATTAGACTTCCATGAAACTTGAACACAAGGGTTGTAGAGTATCACAAATAATGTCAAACAAATTTCAGGTCAGAAGTCAAGGTCAAAGGTCAATTAAGGTCAGTTGAATTAAATTGTGTTCCAAAAATTTAACCTGAGTTTAAGTTTTTGAATTTTTACTTTATTTCAAAAGTATCTGTTCAAATTCTTTGAAACTTGGCATCATTCGTGGTAGGGATTCTCTTCATGTCACCCTCTTTCAAATGAATACTCAAATCTTACATTTTCATTACATTACATTTAAATGTCACATACTGACAGTTGGTTAAGTTTTTGTTAAAATTCAGTACTGTCTCTGCATACAGTACATTTATTGGACACATGCATGTGACTTCTTCTCAAGAGGCAGCACCCCTTATTAAGTGCCCCAACCTTTGATTTTTTCCCCAGGTGAAAATTTTGCCCCAAAAATTGCGTGATGCAGGCGAGACTGCCATGGGCATTTCCCTTGTTATCATTAACAGCTGCCAAAGTTCTATAACAAACTTGCTCTCAGCAAATCAGGTACAAGTATTTCAGTAGCTTTATGTCAGTTATTGCAACTTGTTATTGATAATGGGCTTTTATGGAATGGGGGCCTTGAAACGATGTCACTTCGAGTGAGCAATTGATAGGCTCAAAGAGAAGATCTGTCCTAAAAAGAATTGGTGGCCTAGCAATTCCTACAAAACTATAAAATCGATGAGTTCTAACCTACCATAAAGATTTTCAGAGAGGAGCTTGAAATAGCCAACTTCTGCAAGTTAAGCATATTCCCATAATTAAAAGAAACAAAAAACAGCTTCTGACAAAATTATTTTGATGGGTTGTAATATGCAATGGGAGTCGATTTCAAAGTGGAACTGAAAATGTGGACTAATAGTGGACTAATTTGATTTATGGTACAGTATCCTTTTGTAAAAATCTTGAGGTCTTTTTATTTGCAGGAAAAAAAAATTGCAATTCTAGCTATTATGATCACTGTTATGTACTTTTCATTGGTACATTACCAGATAGAAAAATCAGTGATCGTTTAAAGTACACATTCAAAGAAAATCACAAATATGATAAATAATGTATCACTAGAAACTGGCAAGTTAACAGATAGCAATCGTATCAGTTTAAAGTCAACTACATATCAGGTAATTAAACAATAATACAAATAAAACTACCTCCCAGCATCTGCGATATACAAGCACTTCGCCAAAAAAATAACAATGTTTCAATGACGTCAATAAAGGGAACAATCCTGTCCAAGCAGACGTCGTCCCATACAGAATGAACATAAGTGCAGTGCAGCTATTTCTCAAATTATAAAGAATTTAGTGTATTCAAACGTGCCCATATTTCACACCATTCTAAAATGGGAATGAAACAGATTCTGATTACTGAAATATTTTGTTTGTAAATATATAGGATGAGGGTTAATGAACAATCAAAGAAACCACACTTTCAAATTGAAAAGCCCGCTGAATGATTGCAAGGACGGTATTTATCCCTCATTCAACGCCGAACGTCCAGCGGTGTATGCAGCTGTGAATGAAATGGCGTCTATTTTGTTTACAAGCAACTGATTCCTTTATTCTTGTAATGCTTCATTTTCCATCCAAATAAACCCATGCACGGGGTTTAGAGTGAGGCAATATATGGATTAAACATAATAGACTAATGCTAGTGAAGTGAAATAACTGAAGAGAAGATCTATGACAAAACAGGCACTGAAAATATGTGAGATGTTATGGGACATCGTCTGCTTGTGCAATTAACGTCCTCCCTTTGACGTCACACATTTCAGCGGCTTTCGGAGAGCTGTTCAGGTGCTGTGTCGGGGCTGTATTTTAGCAATTTGTAATTGATAATAATCATTACTTCGAATGTTTGCAAGCGTCGAATTTTGACAAACTTGTCCGGTCTAAGCTTCACCTACGCAAAAATGAAAATTAAGTCAGTTTTAAAAATCAATGAATATCTACTTTAAAGACACAGTTCTTGTCATGCCATTACATTGTGAAAGATACTGTCAAGAAACAGTTTGGAAAGGTCAATTACATGTATGTATTACATCAGAATTGGTGAAAACTGTGCTATTTGTGAATCATCAATTTGATGAGAATCACTTGCATTGCACACAGAAATGGGTGTATGGGACTATACATGCACACCCAGGTGGCCTGACAGTTTGGCCCATACTTTTCAGTTGTTTTTCATCATATTTGAAATATGTTGATCTTTGAACAACAATCCTTTTCAGGGTTCACTTCTGCTATGATAATCCTCCAAACTGACATACAGTAAAAAGAATCGATACGCTCACAAACCATTTTCATCTGTACCCGAACTCAACCTTCTCTTTAAGAGAAAATATTTTGACCAGTGCCCATTACCAGTATGTCTAAATGAATTACTATCTTGTCAACACTTGTTGCACTTTTGCCAGGTACCTCCTGCAGTACAGATGGTGCTCCAGAATATGAGCGGTTCCAGCAGCAGACATCTGAAGCTGGACCATCAGAGGGGAGGAAGGTTCTGGATACCAGGGAAGATGGCGCTGAAGACGAGAGAGTGCAGGCAGCACCACACATCACATCAAAGAGCTGTAGTGGGGTCGTCTTCAACAAATCAAGGCCGGACAACTCAGAAAATGGTAAAAGTTTTACAAAGCATGCGAAGACGGGCAATAATGTAGGCATAGGAAATCTGAAGGCTGGAGAAAAAGGTAGAGAAGGCGGCAATGAATCAAAAGAAGCCCTGTCGTCAAAATTGGTCACACCTAGAGTTCAGAGTGAAGTTTCTGTAGCAAAGTCTTATTCGTGTCATTTGTGTAGAAAAAGATTTCCGGAGAGATATCGCCTGAAAGGACACATGTATAGGGCTCATAAAGGAGAGAGGCCCTATGAATGCTCTCAATGTCAGGAAGGGTTTCTTAGACTGAGGGATCTTCAGTATCATTTCAAAATACGCCACAGAAGCGTTTACAAGGAGATTTGTGAATGCGGGGAGATATTTACTTCCACTGTGCAACTCGCCAGCCACAAAAGAACATGCGAGGGAAAGAAGTTCCAGCAGTGTGCTAAATGTGAGAAGCAAATTCCGGGAGAGATAGATCTTACTAGACTCGGGACGGTGCACAGTGCAGATAGGCCTTTTTGTTCTGGATATGTAAAGGTTTTATCTCCAAAGCCTGGGCTGTCAAAACTTGACAAAGGGCAACCCAGTGATAATCCACAGATGTGTTTAAATGGCACAAGGCAGAGAATTCTAAGCAGTTCAGAAAATGATAAAGTGGGTTCAGAGAATCCAGTGTTAAGCAGTGACAGTGAGCAAGATCAAGATTTGGAAGAAAGTGATGTAGAAGAATGCAATGCATCTGATGAGGATTTTCCTTCAAATGTTCCCCAAGCAAGAATGGAGAGAAAACAGCTTAAGGAAAATGCACAGAAATGTTTGAATGAGAAAATACCAAGACCTAGCATCTCTGTAAATGATGAAAGTTGTACAGAGAATGCAAACTTGAGCAATAATGTATGTGAGGTAAACCACAGCTCAAGAGAAGCTGAGAAAGTTGAAGGCAAAAGATTTGATGAGGTAGGAGAGTTGGAGGGACAAAAACGCACTAGATTTCACAAAGCTCTGTTTCCCAAGACTTATGAATATACCCGTGCAAGAAAAGAGTCTGTAGCAAAGCAATCTAAAGATAAGTGTTTGAATGACACAGGTGTGAGACTAAGCAACACAGGTAGTAGTAACAGTTGTACAGAGAATGTCAGGTTAAAGAGTGATGTAAGTGAGAAAAACAATTGTAAAGAGAACGCCAAGTTGAACAATGATGAAAGCGAGACAAACCTCACGGCAAGAGAAAATGCGGGTGAAGAAAGCAATGAATCGAATACTGTCTTGTCTTCAAAATATGACTCCTCTGGACCTGAGAAAGGAGTATCTGATGCAAAGACACATTCATGTTCTGAATGTAGTAAAAGGTTCAAATGTGCATCTCACCTAAAAGAACACATGTACACACATACGGGAGGAAGGCCTTATGAATGCTCTGAATGTAAGAAAGGTTTTTATAAACGAAAGCATCTTCTGCATCATTTAGGAGTACAACATGGAGAAATTTTCAACCAGGCTTGTGAATGCGGGTGGAGATTTTCTTCAGAGGAAGAACTTGCCCTCCATAAGAAAACACATAGTGGAGGAAGACCTTATAAATGCCTTGAATGCAAGAAGGCATTTAAGAAGCACTCTTTCTACACTTATCACATGAAAATGCACATGGAGAAACGTTATAGATGTTGCAAATGTGAACAGTCATTTAGTTGGAAAAGTGAGCTAAAATCCCACGCCAAAGTACATACTAATGGAAAGACCTCTCAATGTTTAAAATGCAAGCTACGTTTCCTGACAAAACAAGATTGTCTAAAACATATGGAAATACATTCAGCAAGTCCATCTAATGAAAGCCTGGAAGATAGTTGCCATATGTTCAGTTACCCAAGCCAGAGGTTGAGCAACTCAGAGGGTGGAAAAAGTTGTACAGAGAGAGCTGAGTTGAGCAAGAAATATTCAGCAAATACCGTAATAAAGGACTCATGTGATGTTGATATCAACACAAATCAGGGATTTATCAACTCAGAACATGTTAAAAGTTGTAAATTGCCAGCTAAGTTGAGTAATAATGGAAGTGAGGGAAATATCACGACAGGAGAAATTGAGGTTGAAGAAGGAAATGTATCAAAAAAGGCTCTTTCTGATTCACCGAGACATGAGAAACAAACACTTGTCACAAGGCCATTTTCATGTTCCGAATGTCATAAAAGGTTTAGATGTACATCTCACTTAAAAGAACACTTGTATACACATACTGGTAAAAGGCCTTTTGAATGCTCTCAATGTAAGAAAAGTTATAATCGACGAAGGGCCCTTATTTATCATTTAAGAGAACAACATGGAGAAATTTTCAACCAGCTTTGTGAATGTGGACAGATATTTTCTTCAGAGGAAGAACTCACCATACATAAGAAAACACATAGTGGAGGTAAACCTTTTGAGTGTCCTGAATGCAAGAAGACATTTTGGAATAAGAGTTATTTCAAAGGTCACAAGAAAATTCACAAGGAGAAACATTTTGAATGCGCTGAATGTCAACAGGCTTTTAGTTTGAAAAGTGAGCTCACTGTGCACATGAAAGCACACTCTATGGGAACAACACATCAATGCTTGCAGTGCAAGCAACATTTTCTGACAAAACAAGATTGTCTAAGACATATGGAAATACATTCAGCAAGTCCATCAAATGAAATCCCAGAAGATAGTTGCCATATGTTCAGTAACTCGAGCCAGAGGTTGAGCAACTCAGAAAGTGGGAAAAGTTGTACAGAGAGTGCTGAGTTGAGCGAGAAATATTCAGCAAATACCACAATAAAGGACTCATGTGATGTTGTTATCAACACAGATCAGGGATTTATCCACTCAGAACATGGAAAAAGTTGTAAATTGCCAGCTAAGTTGAGTAATAATGGAAGTGAGGGAAATATCACGACAGGAGAAATTGAGGTTGAAGAAGGAAATGTATCAAAAAAGGCTCCTTCTGATTCACCTAGACATGAGGAACAAACACTTGTCACAAGGCGATATTCATGTTCCGAATGTCATAAAAGGTTTAAACAGAAATCTACCCTAAAAGAACACATGTTTACACATACTGGAGAAATACCTTATGAATGCTCTAAATGTAAGAAAGGTTTCTATAGACGAAATATCCTTATAAGTCATTCACTAAAACATCATGGGGATGTTTTCAATCAGGTTTGTGAATGTGGGAAGATGTTTTCCTCCAAAGCTGAACTCCTCAGTCATAAGGAAACACACAATGGACGAGAGACATATCAGTGCTCGCACTGTGAGAAGAGATTTTTGAGTCAGAAAGGTTATATGAATCATCTGAAACTTCACAAGGACAATTGTTACCAGTGTCCTGATTGTGAAAAAGTGTTTGCTGTTAAACATCATCTCACTGAGCATATGAGAAGAATACACAAGAAATTTCATGCCAGCGCAGAACTGCATCAGTGTTCCAAATGTGGGAAGCACTTTGCTTTCCAAAGTTACCTAAATAAACACATGAAAATACACACAGATGTAAAGCCTTATCAATGTTTCAAATGTAAGAAGGGATTTGTCAAAAGATCGTATCTTTCCAGACACAAAAGAAGACATGAGAGAGGGACACATTTTTACTTTTGTGAATGCGGCAGGAGATTTCTGTCACATATGGCTTTGAGCGAACATAAGAAACCAAACCGCCAGGAAATACTTAAGGAGTGTTCAGAATGTCCAAAGGGATTTATCGCAAAGGAAAAGTTTGAGGCACATGTGAGAGAGCACTCGGTACAGAATCCATATCAAGATTCGGCATGCAAGAAACTGTCGCCATCACAAGAAGACTGTTCCAGATATATGGAGATACATCCACATGGAAATCCACCCCATGCCAAAGTAGAGGATTCACTTGATGTCTTTATCGACTTTGATCAAAGATCAGGTAATATGAAAAGTGGTCCAAATTACAAAGAGTCTGCTACGTGTCAGTTAAGCAGTAATGTAAGCACGAGAAATCAACAAATTGTGACGCTAAAGGACACGTGTGACTTTGATAGCAACACAAGTCCAGGATTTATCACTTCAGATCTTGATCAAACCCATACAGAGAGTGCGGAGTTGAGCAAAGATGTATGTGAGGGAAATCCCCAGGCCGGAATAACAGAGGTTGCAGAAGGCAGTGAATCAGGTAGAGCTCTATTGTCCAAACCTTTCTCACCTCATCTTGAGAATGGAATGCCTGAGGGAAGGCTATTTGTATGCTATAAATGTAGTAAGAAGTTTAAAGAGAAAAGATTTCTAAGCAAACACATGAATACACATACTGGAGAAAAGCCTTTTGAATGTCCTGAATGTAAGAAGAGTTTTACTCGAAGAAGGACCCTTGTGCACCATTTACAGAAAAATCACAGAGACATTTTGAATCATATTTGTGAATGTGGAAAGGGATATCTCACAGCGGAAGAACTCGCATTCCATAAGGTAACACACAATGGAGGAAAATCCTATCAATGTTCTAGATGCAATATGGAGTTTGAGAGTATGGCTGGGTGTAACGCCCATAAGAAGATTCATCTAGAGAAATGTCATAAGTGCCTTCAGTGTGAACATGCATTCAGTCACAAAAAGGCCCTCATGAAACACACGACTCGTCAATGTTTACAATGCAAGCAGTGTTTCCCGAGAACAGAAGATTTTAAAAGACATATGAAGAGACACACAAATGAAAATCCGTCGAAGGTCAGCCCAGGAGAGCATGCTAAGTTGAGGAATAATCTAGGCGTGGGAAATCTCGAGGCTGGAGATACTGATGGAGTAGAGGGCAATGTATCAAATGAGGCCCTATTATCAAATTCTGACATGCCCAGAGTTCCGAGTGAAGTGTCAGTATCAAAGTCTTATACCTGTCATGTGTGTAGTAAAAATTTTCTTAAAAGATGTCGGCTAAAAGAACACATGTATATACATACTGGAGAGTATCCATGGGCATGTTCTGTTTGCAAGAAGGGCTTTGCCAGACAGATGGCTCTGATGCATCATTTGGGAAAGCTGCATGGAGACATATTCAGTCTTATTTGTGAATGTGGACTGAGGTTCTCATCTGAGACTGAGCTCATCAGCCATAAGAAAGTACATGACCGCGACCATTTGTTTGCATGTCTTGAATGCGAGAGGACGTTTAGCAATAGGACTGCTTACGTTTTACACATGAACCTGCATAAGGAGAAACGTTACAAGTGTACGGAATGTGAACAAGGGTTCGGTTTCAAACCTCAGCTAGATCAACACCTTCGATTGCACACCGGGGGGAAACCGTATCTCTGCTCCATATGCAAAAAGGGATTCACTCGTGAGCATGATCTTCATAAGCATATGATAATTCATACTCAAGGAAAGCCTTATGAGTGTGTGGAATGCGGGAAGAAATATGCCTCAGAGGGTAAACTTATCAGTCATAAGGAGATGCACAGAGATAGAGCTCGCTATCAATGTTCAGAATGTGGAAAAAAGTTGACCTCCGAGTTGGGGTTAAAGACACACATGGAACAGCACAAACCCGAAAAGAGTCATCAATGCACCAAATGTGATAAGCAGTTCTATACGCGAGATTCTCTCCTGTGTCATCTGGCTCGACACAGAGAAAAGGTTTACAAGTGCTCCAATTGTGTTCGGAAGTATCGAACGCAGCATGAGCTTCATAGGCACATGAAATTTCACTCGGGCATAAGACCTCACAAGTGTCCAGAATGTGGCAAGGGGTTCGTGGAACGGTACTGCCTTACAAAACATATGAGAAAACACTCCAAACCAAATCTACACCTGTGCTACATATGTGGGATACTTTTGAGCTCGGAAATGCAATTGCTGTCGCACATCAAGTTACATGACAAGGAAAAACCCTACGCATGCCCCGAATGCAGTTTGGGTTTCACCAACAAAGGCCTCCTCTTCCAACACGTCAAAATTTGCACAGGGGGCAAGCCATACCGATGTTCAGAATGTCAAGAAAGATTTGGTGATAAGTTAGAGTTCAATCGACACGTGAAAATGCACATTGGTAGAAACCGGTGTTCTATCTGTAAACAGCAATTTGGATCGAAAACTCACCTAGCAGAACACATGAGGAGAAGGCATACAGGAGAGAAACCTCTCGAATGTCCTGAATGCCATAAACGATTCATTGGAACGAGCTGCTTTAACCTACATATGAGAGGACATTCCGGAATAAGGCCTCATAAATGCCCTATATGCAGCAAGGGTTTCCTGACAAATAATGGTCGTAAAAGGCATCTCAGGAATGTACATAAGGAAGCAAAATACTTTCTGTGTGATAAATGCGGAAAGGGATATGCTTCACAGGCTGAACTTGTCAGCCACAGGAAAGGAATCACAGGAGAGACACCTTATCAGTGCTCGGAGTGTTACAAACAATTCTCAAAAATGTGTGACTTGACTATCCATTTCAAAACTCATTCTGCTTGAAAGTAAGGTTTTGGCCCTTTGATCTTCTGTTAAATGCCATTGGCAGTTTTACACTCATATGAATTACTATATTTATGTATTAAAATAAAGGAACAATTATTTCCTGGCATGAAATTAGCATTAGAAATCAGCATTAGAAATCAATTATATTGTGAGGTTTTTGTATAATTTGCATTTAGTGCCATAGCTAGAGGGAGTCTATAGTGATTTTGTAAGATTAAAATTGGGTGACATTTGGCTCTCCATAATTCAATGGCCTAAATCTACACACTTAGGTGGGGGCTTAAAGTCAGGCACCTTCCAGGAATTTATTTGTATTTGATAGAATGGTTTTAGACTAAGTCAGTTTTCTTTAAATTGTGATGAGTACCATCAAAATGTTTATATTGAATGGAGTATTTCTTGACTATGCATTTTGTTTTTACTTTTATGGAGTAGAATGTTTTATGGAATGGGATAATTTTCTGGGAATTTTTTTCATGATTTCACTAAGCATTTAGAACTCAAGGTAGTTGAATAGACACATCTGAGTCTGTTTTGTGCTACATAGGAGTTTATGCAGTCTTAATGTGTATAATGTGAGATGGAATATCTCTTGACCAACATAAATTTCTGGAAAGATGTTAGAACTCATACTGGTCAAAAAGAAGCATTTGACCCTTAGGCCCGAATTTACAGGAGGTTTAAACCATGCGTAAGGTTTAAACCTCTGTAAGCATACTGAAATAAGCGTAAATAAGAGCACATTGCCCATGCGAATGCTCAAAGAAAATATATGATTGGATTGGATTGCGCACGTACGCTTAAAAAACCCAGGAGGGGGTTTAAACCATGGTTTAAACCAAACATCCTTTGTGAATTCGGGCCTTAAAGTTCATTAGTCTTCTTATGTCACCCAGGTACCCAAATGTTTGTATTGTATAGAATTGTATAGACCATTTCCAGCAAAGTTTGATGTGAATAATCATTTAAGAACTCATTTTCTTTCAGTAGACGCCTTTGAACCTTACAGTGCTGTAGCCTATAGGAGTTGTAGGCTGCCTTAGTTGAATCTTATATTTCAGGAGTACTGTGGGACAGCTTATTTCTCTGCTTGAAACTGAAAATGAGTCTTAAGAAACATGGAACATTGCTAGGGGAACAGTGCAAACACGAACCGTAGTTAAAGTATTGTCCTTTGAAGTCTTTTTCGGGATTTCTGTTTTGTAAACTGCATAATCTAGATATCTATCCCAAACAGATACATCATGGAAAACAGAGCATTGCCCCTCTTTAAATTACAGCCTTGGATCTGTCGTATTTTTATCAGATACCTGCTGCACTTTTAATACCACTTCTGTTAACGTGAGATGCCACCAACCGATGTCAGGAGACCGACCAGGAGAGGAGGATGCATATTTTGTGGTTGACGCTAGGGAAGAATCCGTAACAGAAGCGTTTGAAACGGACAATCTAACTGGTGCAAAGGCAGGGTGGGTGCCTGCTCCTGAAGGTAGTTATTCCATCCTAAAAGACCCCAATCCCACTCTAACCTGCATGGAAAGCACTAACAGATGTGATGCAGAACTTGGTGAGAGTGTGGCTGGTCCATCCACTTCATATTATATGCATGATAAAGAATCTAAAGGATTACAGAGAAGTGATGATCTAATCGAGTGTCATGAGAGAGTCTCTGTAGGAGTTGATCTCAGTGTGCAAATGAGTTCACACAGTGGCAGAATGACTAACCAATGTCTCCTTTGTGAAAAGAATTTTCAATCAAATGCTGCCCTCATTGTTCATATGAGATCGCACACTGGGGAACGACCTTTTCCGTGTTCTGAATGTGAAAAGCAGTTTTCCACAAAGCAGAATCTTGCACAGCACATGCTGACACACACTGGTGTAAAGCCTTTCCGTTGCTCTGAATGCAATGCAGGGTTTACATCCAAACAGCACTTGGTTCGGCATTCAAGATTACATTCAGGGGACAGGCCGTTTGAGTGCCCCGAATGTGATAAACGATTTACTGACAAGTCCCACCTCACCAACCATATCAAAAGACATGCTGGGATCGCGCCCTATCAGTGTGTATATTGCGAGAAGAAATTCTCTTCAAATGGTGATCTTGTTAGACATCACAGATCACATACGGGGGAAAAACCTTTTAAGTGTTCAATATGCAAGAAACAGTATGCCAGAAAGGAAGATCTGAAGCGTCATATGCAACGAGGACATGGACATTTCGGAACAGAAACTGAACGTGTACATGAACATGAAGGAACAGAAGGTGAACAACTTTCCGAGTCCATTGAGACTTACAGATCACAGTCCCATCCCGCACCAAGTATGATATCACACCCTGACGAGCAATCATTTCAGTGTTCAGAATGCCCTGTAAGGTGTCGTTCACAGTCTTCATTGGCTCGACATATGACCATACATCCTGGCCTAAAGCCTTATCAGTGCTCTATTTGTGATAAGAGATTTTCCGCCAGGCAAGGACTAATCAATCACACGAGACTTCACACAGGTGAACGGCCATTTCAGTGCCAGGAATGTGGCAAGGGCTTTGTTGCGAAGTCCAAGCTGAAGGATCACATCAGAAGACATAACGGAAACGAGCCTTATCCATGTCCTCATTGTGACCTGAGACTCAATTCCATAGGGGATCTTAATAGACATCTCAGAAAACATACAGGCGAAAAACCCTTTCAATGTACAACTTGCCCCAAGAGGTATGCAAGAAAGGAGGATCTTTTACACCACATGCAGAAAAAACATGTAGAAACAGAAAGTACACAATGTTCTAAGTGCAGTAAGTTATTTGAAGCATCATCTGAACTAGCTCAACATACATGTATCAAAACACACACTGAAGATAAAAGCTCGAAATGTTCTACAAAATATCCTTCGCTGCCGGGATTGGCTGGATTCGTGATTAAAGATAGTGGTGAAAAACCTTTTCATTGTACTGTATGTGGAAAGGCATTCTCTTCCAAGCAAAAAGTCCTACAACATGTGAGACTTCACACAGGTGAACGACCTTTTCAGTGTGAAGTGTGCGGCAAGGGCTTTGTTGCAAAGTGCAGGCTCAAAGATCACCTCAGGAAGCACACTGGCAATGAGCTTTATCAGTGTTCCTATTGCGGCAAGAGGCTGAATTCAATTGTTGATCTGACCAGGCACCTCAGATCACATACCAAGGAGAAACCATTCCATTGCTCAAGATGTGACAAGAATTTCCGTCATAAGAGGGGTCTGACGCACCATATTAAAAATACATGTAAAAACAGGTTGTTAGGCACGAGTCTCACCGAAGAGACCGACACCGGACAGACAATATACTGAACAAAACATGCATTTCCTAGAATGGCCAAATATTCTGTAGGTTATTGGTAGGTTTGGAGTCAATCTGGCGATACGACTAGGGTGTGAACAATGTTCTGAATCATACCAACAGGCATTTTATCAACAGAAGACTTCTAGGTTGGGGAGTTTCGTAATGACCGCACAAATTAAGAATGTTGGAGAAGATTAGATGTCATAGTTCTTTCTGTAAATCAACAACTGAAATGACAGTCAAAGCAAATTAAAGTTCTGGCACATCTTCTGTGAGATTCTAGAACTAACAGGCTCTAGAATATTACGGGTGAAATAATTGAAATGTGCTTCTTTATTGATAGAGTGATCTACTGGTAGTTCATTTTGCATTCTGCAGATCGTTTGCGATGTTGGAGCCTTCTCATGGGCATTTTAGTTGTTCACCATAAACTCTCAGGTCAAGCAAAGTTACATGAACTTTGTAGAAGACTCGTTTTATGACACATTCAGTTTGAATAGTGTATTTGATTGGCACAGAAAGCCAGTTTCACCTCCACAGTGACAAGGTCATGAAAAGGTTGCATTAGCTTGTCTAAAGAGAAAATGAGTGCCTACGATGGCACCCGTTCTAAATTCATTCATAAATTCAACGCCAAGATCCAAGTTGCTGAACTTACAAAAACCCACATTAACAAGCCCTTTCAAGGTTTGAAGTGTTGAAGATATTCTCAACTATCAACTTGACCCTGTACCTCAGCCTAAGCAAACCCTAAACCTAACCTGAAACCCTGTTCCAGCCCACATCCTAACCTTATATCTTTAACTAATAATTAACCAAAGCAAATGTCTGATCACTGCTGTAAGTGTGAGATTTACCCCCTCCTCCTCCTGTCCCACCTCTGCCAAACCCTGTCATTGGATGAATACTTAAGAATAGCTTTGATGAATTTCTGAATACTTTGTAGATTCCGAAATATTTGGACAAATTAGTTTATATGTGAAACCTGTTGATGATGTTCAGATGGCGTAACAGACTTGCTTGAAATCTACAACTCCTGTAGTGTTCACAGTGGAAAGGTTGTGAAATATTTTCATATTTTGTTCAAAATATGATAATTGTTAGGTGTAGAAAGACTTGGAAAATGATTGTATAACAGATTCACTTTAAATCAGCAACTCATTGAATAGTCATTGATAGTCTGTGATATTTTCTGAAGGTAAGACATATCAACTCCAAACACTCAACTCCTTTTAACCTCTTCCCTGCGGGAACCAAGTTGTTCTTGTGTAAAGACTATGGGATGAACAGAATTCAGTAGTCAACAAATTAACCCATAGCAGTACAGTGTCTCCTTTAAGTGATGTTTTTGCTTCGTCTTTTGATCCAGAATGCTAGGAATTTATACATCATACATGTACATGAGTAGAAAGAGCAATAATCACTGAAAATTTTGAGTCTTCATGGACATGTATTTTTAAGATTGTACCGCTTATGAATAAGACGGATTTCATCGTAACTAATCATCAAACTCTCTAAACTGGCAATCTTTCTGTTAAATTTTTCAATTTGCATTCACATTGGTTCATGTTTAGTATATATATACTTTTTGATTTTTTTTTAAACTACATGTATATGGGAGTGGAAAATAATATTTAGTGCCAATTTGAGGACTGAATGCCAATTAATTTAGACTTCAAGAAAACTTTGAACTGCTCTGGGTTAAGCTAAAAAGAATTCAGAAACATTAATTTTTGTGCATGCCTTTGGGACAGAGCCAAAATTTATATTGTGACATGACAAAATTTGCATGCTAAGTACTGGGTTAACCCTTTCGAGACAATTGACCACATTTTGTGGTTTGGCTAAATAACTTTTGATTCAGAGCTCTAAAAAATATACCAGATGCATGAGTAGAAAGAGCAAAAATTTCTACACACATTGTTTCCATTTTTGTTGCATGACCATATTGCGTTTGATGCCAGGAATTTTAAAAAGGAGAATAAGCTTGAAAATCCTTAAATTGGCAACACATTGAGAGGTTCAAAATTACTGTTTTTATCAAAATTGGCAATTTTTTCAACTCTCGACTAAGTTTCTAATGATGCATATTGTTTTCAAAGACATTACATTTTGTTAGAACCGTGTAGCACTAAAAGAAAAATATTGTTGTTGCCAATTTGAAGAACAAAATGTGATCAATTTACCCCTTAAATAATTCCTGTCGTGAAAGGGTTAATTTCTACATCACAAGACCAATACACAACACATTCTATCCATTCCACTGTGTGGTAATAACACTTTTAGCTCCACACTGAAGGCTAGAACTTGATGCTGTCTTGTGGCGATGATGTAACTTTTGACTCTGACTCAAATGTTAGGAATGTAATGAGATTATAAAACTGTGGACTTAAAAGTAATAAAGTGTCAATAAAATATCTTTATCATAATATGAGGTAAGCTGATAGAAATCTAAAGTGTTCTTTGCATCATTTCATGGGTACAAGTCATTTTTGTTAAGTGACTGTTGAACTACATGTATATTTTACTTTTTACTTTTGTACTTATAATATGGTGAAGTGTAGAATCGTGACATTGATGTATGTCCCAGTATGTGGAAATACATGAAGTTTAATAGGCTACTATGTATGGTGATTTTTATCAGACAAAATCTCTGAGAGATCCATGAATATTCTTGATCTTGTGGTACTATTGGTTGCATTCAAGCTTCTTTTTTTTTTTTTTTACAAAAGATTATCAGATGATTGTGTGCCCTGCAGATGGGCGAGAATGGTTGCATGACCAGTAGATGTACATAACTTGCAGCAGTATGAATTTTCCAATTTTTTTGTACGTTTCATGTATTTATAAGTGTGTATACATGTATGATAGTTCCTGTCTGTTTTCATTCAAAAATAGAGGGGTGAAGATTTTGACCAATATTTGTGTTATTGCCCTTCTGCAACACACATTATGGGAAGCTGTCATTTTTTCGAAAGGTTTGTTTTTCCGCAGGTTGATAATTCCAAAACACAAATTTGCCATACCAGGGGGTTCATTGTTCCAAAAACAGAATAGGGTTCATAAATCGGAACATTTTTTGCACTTATTCTGAAGGTTCGTAATTCCCAAAATATAAAGGGGTTCATAATTCTGAAAAATGAAATAGAGTTCATTATTCCAAAGGTACACATGTACATGTATATGTACAATATGGTAATTCTAAAAGTGATACATGGTTCTTTTGCAATAATGAACCTTCAGGATTATGAACCCTATTCATTTTCTGATTTACGAACCCAATTTCATTTTTGAAAATACGAGCCTTCGAATTTACGGACCTTTGGAATAATGAACCTTCTGAATTGCGAACCTTTGGAAATTGGACATGTAACTGTTGAAAAGTTACATAAATACAAACCGTGTTCATTGGATGTACTGACTTGGATCTGTCATCCAATATACATTACATTGACCTATCAATAACACATTTTTATATGGACTGTTTGGACTCTCATCTCAAATATTGGGAATGCTGAGTCCTGATTTTCATTTATTATGACAGTATTCCCAAATGGATTTTTGTTTTTTAAATGATAAATTTTCAGTTTAATGGAAAACACTCATTTTGATTTTGTCAGTATGTTTAATATTTTGAATATAATAAAATGTGAATATGGGTATGAGATAAGTTGTGCAAATTTGTTTGTCCTTTCTGCTGTGAGATGTTTTTTTGTTTTGTTTTGTTTTGTTGTTTTGGTTTTTTTTGGGGGGGGGCTATGTTTTTATTGTTAAACTTTATAAATCATTCCTAAGATATTGTGCCATAACACAAAATTCAGACTTTTGTCATTGATCGTTACAGCACAAGTTTCATAAGCTCACATTTTATGTATTCATAATTATGCTTTATCCCTGGCTCGCTTGTCCACAACAAATTATTTCCAACGTATTTCATTATGTCGGATGTTGAATTAACGCTTTATTTAGACTATACAATGTTCAAGTTGTTTATAAATTATAAACGTATTCATTTCATATTTTTCACTAATATATTGCCTGTTTGGAGCCAGAAGGGTGTTAAGTCCCATCATATGTACAGAGTTAATGCCCTTCTGGCTTTAAACAGGCAATATGTTGTTTATTTCTTGGTCAAGCTCTACAACCACTAGTAAATGTATATGTATAGCAATACAGTATCTCCATACAGATGTTCATGAAAATCATATTTTTTATTCTTAACTTATCAGACATAATTGTAATCTATTCTCATCAAGCTTGAATAGAATGTAATTATGACTCATCTTTTGCCATCAGTTATTTAGTGATATACTGTAAGAAGTGACTAATTACTATATTGTGTATTCATATTTTAAGTTGTATTCCATGTTCAGGGCCCTGTTTCATAAAATTTCTAATCAATAACAACTGCCAAAGTTCCATGACAAATTTGCTCTCAGCCAGTCAGATGCAAGTACATTATTTCTGTAGCTTATAACAGTTATTGGAACTTGTTATTTATAACAAGTTTTATGAAACAGGGCCCTGATGAGTGATAAGAAACCAACTTATATCACTGATTTACATATATATAGGCCTAAAGCTGATGTGTCACAAACTTGACAGATGATATGTTTATGTTATAATCAGGATCAAAATGAAGGCTGAAAAGGGGCAAACTTGGTAACAGACTTTTGTTATATTGTTTGTTTTTAGCCAGAAGGGTGTGAACTTATATACATGTACTTTAACCCAGAGTTAACGCCCTTCTGGCTCCAAAGAGACAATACATTATAATGTATAGTTTGTAATTACAACCGATAAAAAAGCAATATCATTTTTTAATTCCTTCAATAAATGCAAGATTACTCACTGTATGAAATACATGGAAATGTTTTCTTTGTAAAATGGCATTCCTCTTGCCCTTTTTTTTTTTTAATGTAATTATGCCATCACACATGTACACTTGCCTCAGGAATGGTTTCATTAAATATTGTTACTTCACAAATGCAAATTGCTGAAATGTTGTGTGACATATTTTCAATTATTGCATTCAACAATCCCATGCAAGAGAGTTCATTATTCTTTCAAACATGAGTTGTATGTGATGTTGTGTCCTCTTTCTTTGGAACAATGAAATCTTGCTAGGAACTTGTAGAAAGATATGCAAAATGAAATATGATATCGGGTTCTAATTCACACATGAAGTGTTGAAGAGAAGGTCGAGTTCTGGGAAAGGTGAAAAATTGTTTGTTAGCTTTCTCATTCCTTTTATGTCAGTTGAGAAGAACATCATACATGTGACAGAAATGTCCCTTGAAAAGGATTGTTCTTCAAATGCCTTCAAATTCAAAGTACATGTATGACAAGAAATCGCTGTAATGTTTGGGCCGAACAGTCATGCCAAATGTGTGTACAGTCCTATATACCCATTTCTGTGTGCAGTGCATATGCTTTTCAGTGGGATTGGATCAATTTCTTATCATTTTGATGATTCCAAGACCTCAAAGTATACGCCAATTCTAATGTCGACATGATCAACCTTTCCCAATTAAATAGACAGTTTCTTTCACAATGTTATAGCATGACCAGAACTCAACTTTATCTTTAAGTGTGGGTGTGTAGAAAGTTCTTCAAAATGAAATTAAATATTGGGTTCTAACTCACTCGTTGCAGAAGGTTTTTAGCTAACAGCATGTACTGTGACCACATTAAAGGGTACCAATCACCGAAAATATTTTGCTCTGTATGTTAACAGTTCCATGCCATTATACTATATTCAAAACATGGGCTTCAAATATTACTTAAAGAGATATTGCAAGATTATTTTATACTTTCTTGCAGTATACAAATTATTTTTTCAGGTGGTTGGTACACTTTAAGACCCCCAAATTAATGGTCTTCTCAGGTAATGTGTGAGGATGTATTATATCTTCTGTTGAGAGCCAGAAGGGCATATATAATTTTTACACAGAGATTACACTCTTCCGGCTCTCAAAAGACAATATTGGAAAGGTGAGGATGATGTGTGTGGATGTGGGTGGGCGTGTGTGGTTTTCATTTACCTTAAGAAATGCCACATTTCTTTAAAAGTCTTACGTTTACAATCCAATGCTTCATTTACAAACAAAAAAAGAAAAAGCCATCCCCTCCCCTTCCCCTCCTTTCAAATTAAGACCCGAAAGACATCAGCAAAATGAAATCTCTGATATTTTTCAAAATTGTGCACCCCCCCCCCCCTCCTTTCTCACAGAAATTCTGGATCTTTCCCTTTAAAGATTTCAAAATATTATTTTTCTGTAAATTAAAAATGCCTTTCATTTTTCATTTCTCAAGTCCACACTGTAGTTCCCCTTTCCTAACCACTAAACATTTCTACAAAAAAAGTGCAAACGTTAAGTTAGGTGATGTTATGATCTAGATATTTGAAGTATTGTCGCCCTCTGAAGGCGCATTGTATGTATGCGTCACTATATGAGATGCCATCCATCGATCTCTGCCTTCCAAAGTTCAGTGATGCCATCTAATAAAGTCACATGGAGCTGCAAACTTTCCTGAAATCGCCTGGGGTTTCCTTTAATATTGGCGAAGCAGCCCAAATCACTTTAAGGATTGTGTGTGCCCTCCTATCATATTTTGTAGTGAGGATATCTATTATATAGTTAGACCCATACTTATCCCCCCCCCCCCCCCGACAGATTTTCAGGCAAGAACAAAAAATGATAACTGACTTTTCACTCACTATGAAGAAATCATTTCAGAGTAAATTGTGACCAAATTTCTTGTAAAAACCTCATAAATTAAGGATAATATATAAAAAATTATCTCCCTAGGCGACCTCGCAAAATAATATTGTAGACCTTTTAAGTGTTTAATCCAGCGGTCAGAAAAGGCGCAAAGCACCTAATGTTGAGGTACATGTACGTATCAGGCCAACAGTACTAAATAATTTGAACGGCACTCATACGGGGATTTTTCAATTCAATTCAATTCAATTCAATTCAGCTTTACTTTCATTCTCCATTTAAAAAAAAACATATACAAAACAGTATATAAAGGCGACATATATATACGATACAAATTAAAGAAAAACTATCAAATTATGGGAATGAAGGGTCAACAAAAAGAGTAATAATGTGGAATATCGTTTGCTCGCTTCGCTTGCTATAGCTCAATATTCAAATCATACTACAAAACTGCAAAGCATGATGCTAAAGTTGTAATTGTATCTTGGACATGTAAAGAGAAATATACATGTTTACACACCCTCATCCCTCACTATATATATATATATATATATATATATATATATATATATATATATATATATATATATATACCCATATATGCGTGGGTGTGTGTGTGTGTGTGTGTGCGCGTGTGTGTGTGTGTGTGTGTGTGTGTGTGTGTGTGTGTGTGTGTGTGTGTGTGTGTGTGTGTATATATATATATATATATATATATATATATATATAAGGCCATTGAGGGAAATCATACCCCCCCCCCCACACACACACTTATAAGGGCCTGTCTACCCCCAATGAAGTTACATATAGAGCGTAAAGCAAGACGTGACGGGAGGGATAAATCCATTAAAAAGGCAAGACAGGATTTGACAATGCATTATAATTAGTATTGTAAGGAAGTATAAGAAACAATTTCCTCTTAAATGAATTAACTGAGGGGGCAAGTTGAATGCCATTATGAAGAGAGTTCCAAAATTTGGGGGCTGTATAAATAAACGTGTTTTGAGCTAGAAGGGTTCTCAGCAGAGATAGATGAAAGTAGTCATTACACGGACGTGTCAGTTCTAAAAGGGGGCACTTTTCTTTCAAAGGGGGGGGGGCACAGGCCGGAAGTGCCCCCCCCCCTAAATCCGCCACTCAATAAATGAATTTGAATTTGAATTTAGAAGTGATAGTAGTAACGGCTCTTTTTTTATTTTTTTATTTATTTATTTGTAGCTGGTGTTCGGCGGAATGGTAGTGGAGTACCGTGTAACCCCCCTCCCCCCCCCCTCCTCAATGGACGTTGGAGCAGCTAGGCTGCTTAAAGTGCCTGCATGCTGAAGTGGGGGCTTTGAGGTGCTGCAGCGACTTCAGCCGGGTTTTTTTTTCAGTGAGGAACTCAAATATATGATGACTCCTTTTTCAGACTCATGAGCATCTGCGCAAGCACTGGAAATTTGAAAAAAAAATAAAATAAAACAAAATGAAATGGCTGCAGAACCCCCCCCCCCCCCCCTTAAGGGGGAACCATCGATCTAGATCGATGGGGGAACACAAAAACAAAACAGCCTCAGTTATACTTTGCTTCCCCTTGTCCCAAGGTAGGCAGGCTTTCACTGTTTTGTAAATACATGCTACGGTAGATCTCTAATCTCTAGGTATGTAATGTTGTGAGTTTTTAGTCACGGAGGTACTCACTTGGAAGCAGGGGCGGCGCCAGGGTATTTTGATAGGAGGGGCAAGACGACCTAAAGATGACGTCATATTTTTTCTCCATTAAATGTTAAGACCTCTCTTTTTAATACTCCTCTTTCTTCTTTCTTCCCTTTTTTTCCCTTTTCTTCCTCCTTTTCTTCTTTTTTCTTCTTTTTTTTTCTTTTTTTCACTACTTGAAAAATCATAGGGGGGGGGGCGATCGCCCCCTCTGCCCCCCCCCCCCCCCCCTGTAGCGCCGCCCCTGCTTGGAAGTTGTTTATATGGTGCGTGAGAGAAAAATAATATCATGTATCTTCAATCCGAATACATATGCCTAACCGAAATATTAATCCGCTTAATATATTATCCGACAATTTGCGCGGCATTCTCTCATGCATTCCATGCCTGAGAGGATCCGGATTGATGCCTAGTACCCGTACGTACCGGTACAGGCAACGATTAATTCGGATATAATATTCATTTGTACGTCATCAGCTGACCGTGAGAGCTCGACGCACAGAAAGGCTCTTCCTCACGAAGAAAGTTTTGTCGGAAATCCGACGAATTACTTCCTTACGGGAAATGGCTCGTGTTCCATTGGGTTATAATCTTGTGAAGCATATTCCTAAATGTGGAAACAGCGATCTGTGGTAAGAAATTTGTCCTTATGTTGTATTTTTAGCCCTGAATTGTAACACTAACAATTAATTTTCTGCGACGTGTGCATTCTACGTGTTAACCTGTTAAGGCTAGCGATGCACGCCCACTTCTGCCCCGACGCGTACGCGGCCGGTGCATGCATGTGCTGCCGTCTGCTAGCTGGATTCCTGCACTGAGACACTAGCTGTCACTGTGTTAGTGACAATGTCAATGTCTTGTCTGCGTTACTACATGTAAAGACTAGTAGCTGTCAGTCACGGTTGTTTTAGCTGATCTTGTTTATTTTTTTAAAGCAAATTCCACCTTTTTCTTACATCATAAAATGGGTAGGCCTACCCTGCAGGAATTAATTCCTTGAAATGCTAGAGCGCCATTAGACCGAAAATTCTGTCTCTCGTTCATTAGCCTCTTAATTTTGACAGGGTCGACCATTCACTTAGAGACAGAAATGCTCCTATCACTCTGCTGTGCAAACTGACTGAGAGCCGAGGATCAGTCGGCATGTAGTCATAAAAAGGCTTGTAGAACCCCCTTTGAATTTTTTTTTTTCAAATTGAATAGATTAGGCCTAGGGATCTAAATCTAGGCTAGGCTCTAAACATTCATGAATCTGTTCACTTACCAATTTGACTGTTTTATTCCTTGTAATGCTCCTTTTTCAGGTAATTCAGGGTCCAAATTATTATCCATTTGAAAATCTTGCAGCCGTATTCAAACGGTTTCCACTGCGCAGGAATGAAGATAACATCATAGCCGTTCTAGTCTAGTATGTACAAGGGAAAATTATTATGAAGGGAAAAATGTGATGAATTCATTACGAACTCGCACACATTAACTTTTTCCCTTCATAATAACTTTCCCTTGTACGTAGACTAGAACAGCTACGATGTTATCTTCATTCCTGCGCAGTGGAAACCGTTTGAATGTTATGACAACAAAAGTAGACAGTGAATTTCAAAAGGAGAAATTTTTCATGAGGAATCTGCTAAATCACATTTTCATTTTGAGCCAAGGTTATCCCTTTGGTAGACTGTCTCCCACATCGGCTACCACATCAGCTACCAAAAATATTTACTATAGACACCTCTGATAACAGAGACAATCTTCCAAACGGGAGAGTCTCTGATATCGGATGTGCGCCTCTACTGCACAGTAAGTCTACACAAACAGTACATCTGTCTCGACCAAATTAATTAACATAGACCTGATAGACTAGATGTGTTTGTTGTTTTGGATTTGGGCTATTTGAATTTTGATGCAAGTTTCAGTACTGATACCATCTCATCTACATGCATGACATGCTGGGTGACATGTTTTCTGTATTTAATGGGAAAGATCTTTTCTAAGTAGATCTCTCTAGACCTAATTGTTTTCATTTTCTATGCAGCACAATGCAAATTGCGATATCAGTGGATATGAAACTTGAACTGAAGTTCATGAAAACTACAGGTACAAGGCTAACCTGCTTGACCTAGGCTAGCCCACAGATGTATTCAACTTTAAGTACAATATTAAAGTACAATATTCTTTTTCTTTCCTCTGTTCATTTTCCATATACATGTAAATGGAGTGCCTTTGGTGCATATATTTTGCCATCACCTGGCCATGTTAGAATACTGTTCATGGCATATCTTGGAAAATAAATTCACCAGGATCAGTCATCTTGAGAATTGTTGATTAGTGACTCGGTCAATCGTGTCATGATGTGTGAACAAGTTCCCATTATTTGTTACATGTACATACCAGAAATTAATTTACATTATCCTGTTTTTAATTTTGCTACTAGAACATACACAGTTTGTACTTTTTGCCACATGTGGTACACTTTGATTTTTTTTAAAAGATTATCATTCATACATGTACTTTGGTCATAGTACATGTTCGTATTTGTGGCTTCCTTTCATATTATATAGAAGTCTATGCTCATATAGATCCCAACAGTGTACAAGATAAATACCTCTTCTTTCAATTTCCCTCCAATTTATCATCATCCACGTGACATCCACACCCCCAATAATCTCCTGATCCTCATTGGAAGACCAGTGCCAAGCCCCCTGTTAATCCTCTTACATACATGGAGGGGGCTTGGCCCTGGTCTTCCACTGAACAGGCCCACTATGTTATCTTGAAAGCTAAACAAACCTTTTGTTTTGATATTTAATTTGATTTGCCAGTCTTAAAAAGCAGACTCTGACATTTTGTTGTTTTCCCCCTTTCTTCTTTTCCAGTTTTCATGTCCATGTATGTTTAAATGTTCTCATTATAACCACTTTATATGGAGAATAGATTTCAGTTTTTATTGCCTGCAGTTGAACACTTGAACAAACATGCCCAAGTCATTTTTTGATAAAGAATGTGTTCCCGGGATCATGAATATCATGATAAACCTTGAGAGTGAACATCGCTCTATGATTATTAATGGGGAGGTACATGTATGTATTTGTGGACTCTTTTTCATTTTCAAATTTACAACCTTGACATACAGCACATAGAACTTTTACAATAATTAGTTTTTAAAATCACTTTTTTTTTTTTCATTTGAAGGGATGGTTTCCAGATTAGCTTGATAAGCATCAGGTTTCCATTAAGGTTTCCCTGTACTAGTTTGTGACTGAGTTTATAAAACACTTTTGTCAGCCATGTGTCTGCCTAAATGTATTTTATGCTTAGAACTTTTTTGTGCACTCTGTTTTGATGTTCTGGTCTTTTCCAAAAGAAATTCTTGAAAAACAATAAAATTACAAAAGGCTGATATGCAAAGACTACGTTCTTTAATCTGTGGCACTTTCTTTTAGTGGTAGAGGATCTTTCAAATCCCGGTCTATCCTAATGCCTATTATGTTATTTGACGTGGAATTAAGAAGACAATAAGATGAACAGTGGTACATGTACAATGGTCAAAGTCCACATGGTGATCACATGTCCAGACAGTATGACAATGGTCTTGTTTAGTCTAGCTTCTAGAGAAAGTGGGTTTTCCCCTCATGGTGAAAATGTGTTTTGGCAGGGTCCGAGTTGTGTAGATCTACATGTACATGTACCCTAAAACGTCTGCAACGTACATGTAGTATGCAGCATTCTACTATCTTCAAAGTTCAAACTATTCATGAGATATGACCCAACCAAAGACGTTTCATTCCTAAGGGTCTGGGAATTCCCTTAGTCTTGGAGCTGTACATGTAGATGTATGCTAGGTGAGGTTCATTGTTGACAATCTGTACTCTCACATGGCCTTGTTGAAATCCTCTTATCTGTCACATGATATTGTTGACCATTTTGAGGGGTTGAAAGTTCAGAAGCTCAAGCCAGGAAGTTCTTTGGCTGATGATATACTTTGTTCCATGTCCACAAGGATACATGTAGGCAGTGTACAAAACACTTTTTTGTTAACTGGAGCTCTTATGAAATTTTGTCACAGTGATTTGATTTGATTATTGGGGGGGGGGGGGATCTAGAGTTCAATTTCAGTTTGCCTGATGCTTTTAAAGTTCTCCAGAGCTTGTTTTGCTCTCTATTTCAGTAATAAAGTAATTAAAAATCTTAATGAATGTCTCAAGCTGTATTGTCATTTTCATGCAAAACTACACAATTTGGTTTTTATGGCCTGTTAAGTAGGCATTCGACTTTTAACAAAATTTTGGCCCGCCTTATAAAGAGTTGCAATGGATTTGGATTAAACTCAGTCATGGAACCATCACTATGTGAGGCTGTGTCAATTTTGGCTGTGCATGGTCGCGACCTCTAAGTTGAAGAGGTAAAAACACCAATATACATGTAATCGGCAAAATTTTGATAAATACTTCTTTCTACATGTACATACTTATAATAGAATATCTAATTTCATGCCAAATTCTTCAATAGGATCTTTATCATCTTGATCAAGTGAAATTTTCAGGCTGTTTTGGCCGGCAATCTTGCTCCTTTCCAGCACACATGCATGTGTATGTGCAAAATATCACACACTTGCTATATGAGAGGCAATTCATCGCGGTACGAAGGTACATGTACATGTACAAAGTGTGAGGTTATCTACAATAACCTCGCGTACATGTATGTGTGAGTGGATCAAACGCAATTCTTTTTAAGAAGGGGCCCAGGTAGTGCCGTAGCTCGCAACCCAAATTCCTGGTCTGGTCTAGCTCGTTAATTTCTAAAAATCCTTACTGGGTTCTGGACCGGTCCGGTAACTCGTTAAGGAACGCATTAATAAATCTATCATAATTTTGACACCAGTACATTGTACATGTATGTAAATATCTTTTCTCTTACTTAGAGGCCTTTGCAACACTTTATAGTACGCCCTAGGCCTAGGCAGATGTGTGCACACTAATATATTAGAAAAATACACTTTCTGAGTGATAAAAGATGACAAAATGTGGGCTTTTTCACAACTCTTTTCTACTGGACCTCTGTTTCCAAGTTGAGAGGATTTGAGTTTTAGTCTGGTTTGTGTCTGGCTTGCCTCAAAACCTTCAGTCTGGTGAGTTTGAGACCGGTTCTGGTTCCGAGGATTCTTAGCGGTAAACACAATCTGCCAAACTGATGGCCCCTTTTATTTGAAGAATTATCCATCACATGCCTGATTACATGGGAAAACAGATACATGTGTACAAATCATTGAGCAAAGCCCCATTCCAGCTATCTTTTTTTTTTTTTTTTAAGTTTCTATGACCCATTCGAAAAACATGTAGGCCTTCGAGTTCCAACCAAATCAGGATTCATACTTGTAAACCTAATTTATGAGCTGCTGCTCTTTTTGTTTGAAAAATAGTCTTGAGTTTGAAGTTCCCCACTTCAATTAGGCTGATTTGAACGATCTCTACTCGCTTGAGGAATTTGCTCATGCTTCTGAGTGTATACATGTAGGTATATAATAGTGTGTCCCTCCTAAAAAGTTAACAGTCAGAAAAAGTATCCCCAAATAAATATTTCAAAATATTTGTCCGAAAGATTTATACCTGTGGATAGCTTAGGGTCTCTTCTATCAAATGACAACAAAAAACATAGCGATATTAAACTCGAGTGAGCAAAAGCGACTTTTGCGAAAGGGTGCAAAATCCAGACTCAACAAGAATCTGCATTTGTTCTGGCTGGTATTAACAATTTTTGAGAACTGTTAAAAGCTGACAGTTCGAAAAAGTCTCCCCACCTGAACATTTCAAAATATGTTCACGAAATGTTCATACCTAGGGACACCTTAGGGTCTCTCCTATCAAATGACACCAAACCATCCAACGATATTGTACGCTTGAGCGAGCAAAAGCCATTGTTGTGAAATGCTGCAAAATGCATGATTGACAAACAATTTTGTATTGGTTATCTCTGGTATCAGCAAAGTTGAGAGTCTTGAAAAGGCATTGAAATTTTCATACATGTATTCTGATTATTAAAAGGCAATTGATGAAAAGATAGGCTTTGTTTCTGTATGTCCTGACATGTCCCATCAAAACTTTATGGTTGACTGAGAAAGCCAGCTTGAATTAAAAACTGGCCTAAAATAATATTTAAAAACAGTAACTCTCAATAAAGTAGTTAATTGCTCACTGAAGCATTTAAATAATGTTGATGAGATACATACATGTACACATGTACATGTAAGTACGCAGAGAATAAAACCTGTTCTTTCATAAATTGTCTGTTATTTATCAAAATATGAACATTTCTAAGCCTTTACATGACTCTCAACTGTGCTGATACAAGCCAGAACAACTACCAATTCTTGTCATGTCTGGATTTTGCATCTTATCTAGGTATCATTTAATAAAAGAGACCATAAGCTATCCACAGGTATGAAATTTGGCTCAAATATTTTGAAATATTCATTTTGGGGAGACTTTTCCTGACTGGGGAGACTTTTTTCTGGGACACACTGTATATCATAGTCTGAGACTTGAGTGCATCTTCACCTACATGTAATGTAAGTGTGAGCTTTGTCACAAAATGGTGAGCCCTTTTGTTAACAAGACCTCACAAGATACCGGTGAACTAGCCCATTATTAATTTTCATTGCAAATTAAAAGCTACATGTAGAACACGATCAAGGTAATTTTCCTGGATCAGAAATAGTGGGCTATTTTGAAAACTCAGGCTAATTAATGAAGACGAGCCAAGTCTAGGAAATAGAGAGGAACACATCTTTCCTCGCATACATGTATATTAGAACTTAATCAAACTTTTATCCTATTAATTGACTTTCCAGGTACAAAGGCTATATCCTGATTCTGACGTTCCTAGCTTATACCACATACCATCTCTCAAGAAAACCCATTGGTGTAGTGAAGGTGAGCCTGGTTAACGTTCTCTCTTTAAAAAACCTTTGTCAGTAAAATTGTTTGTTTGTTGTGTCAGGGCTCCACACTGACTTTTTTTTTCTAGCCCTACTTTGTGTGGACCATATCCTTCTCTTCCTGCCTGATTGTAGTACAGTTGAACCTCGGTATAACAAACTCCTTTGGACCAAGAAAATTACCTCTTATATATCGAAACCTTGTTATATCAGGGTTAGGAAACTATGAAATACAAAGAAGTGGGACTGGCAAAATTATCTTGTTGTAACAAGAGTTTGTTATAACAGTATTCTTTATTTATTACGAGGTTCCACTGTAATTTGATATTGCTTTATTAAATCATTATCTCCCCCTCTCCCCCCCCCCCCCCCCCCCATCTTTCTCTTTTAGAATTTTGATTAATTATTCACATGGCCTACTTCCTGGTAATTACACATGTATCCAGATAGTGATACATGTACAAGTAGGTACTAGAGTGTTACAATCATGCATAAAGAACAGCAGAAATGAAATTAACCTGTTCTATGAGTATGCAGACTTGTATAATTTTCATTTCAAATGACTCAATATTAAAAATCACATCAAGTAGTGCTGTGTGTAAGCAATTGCAATTTTACCACTTGGTCTGAGGTTTTCTCTATCAAATGGAGCAAAACTATAAGGACAGGAATTAAATTGGATTAAACTGAAATGGTATTTGTTGCACTATTAAAAATCACTTTCCTAGTCCTAGAGCAATATTTCATTAGAATTTATAATGTGAAATACATACATGTTAGAATCATATTTATTTTGTTGCTTCATAGCAGATAAAAAACTTAAATTATATTTTTACTGAAAATCATCAAATTCAAAGTAAGGAAATTCATAAAACTAGCTTATGAATGCTAGTATGCTTTTGTACCATAGTTTGAAATATATATTTTAATTCATCCTGCAGGGTGTTCTACATTCCAACTGCTCCAAGTACGATGATGATGGTCAGGTCCCATTCTTCCCCATCTTCGATAGCAATACCAGCAATGTTAATGATAGCTGCTGGTGCTGTTGGGCGCCTTTCAGTAAGTACCTGTAGTTTTCCAGTTAAACAGGGGTGCTGGTAGGTCCAGAATAGTGTGTAAGCAGAGACTCTAGTTTGACACTTCCACACAAATTCCAGAAAGACTTTGAGTATCTAACTTTGCCAGTTGCGCAAGGAGCTGTATTACAGGGTGTATGGCAGTTTGGAGGCGCAAACTCTGGTCAGTCGTAAAAGAGTGTCTGCACTGTAAGACTACCATAGGCCCTGTACGCGAGCTGCTCCTGACCTATATTGACACGACCGGTAGCTAGCTGGGTTAGGCTTCTCTCAAGACACAATGATTTTTTTGATAAAGTGTCAAATTAGGGTCTGTGCTTGCAAACTAGGTGTATGGAGGACATTAGACCCTGCAGGCAACAAGTCAGACTCATTTGAGCATTACGACTGACAGGGTTAGTGCCTGCAAATGAGGTCTACGAAGTCACCTAGAAGGCTATTTCAACAGACTATAATATGGGTTATGTGTACATGATGGGCTCATAAAGGAGAATGACACGCACAGTTATTTTTGTTTGCTCTGAAAGGCTGATAGTTGGTTAAATCCCCCATTCCCCAACCATACGTATTGTTTGAGTCAAATTTACCCTACCTTGTGTTCTTGCATATTTTTTACTTGCCAGAGTTGGCCACAGTCCAAAATTACCTCTGAATACATATTATATCATAGAAATAGCCTGAGGACAAAATGTCATCTTTACAGAATTCTCCTATTCTATACAAACAAATTTATCACCTACATGTAGATCTATACAAAAGCTATCATTCACTGTAACATACATGTATACACACTGTAGGCCTGCTTTTTTGTCTGTAATGCTTAACCCTTTCGAGACAATTGACCACATTTTGTGGTTTGGCTCAATAACTTTTGATTCAGAGCCCTAAAAAATATACCAGTTACAGGAGTACAAAGAGCAAAAATTTCTGCACACACTTTTTCCATTTTTGTTGCATGGTCATATTGCGTTCGATGACAGGTATTTAAAAAAAGGAGAATAAGCTTTCAAATCCTTAAATTGGCAACACATTGAGAGGTTCAAAATCCTTGTTTTTTATCCGAATTGGCAAATTTTAAAACTTTTCAACAAAATTCCTAACCATGTATATTGTTTTCAAAGACATTGCAACCAATTAGAAGCATGTAGCACCAAAGAAAAATATTATTGTTGCCAATTGGAAGACCAAAATGTGATCAATTTAGCCCTGAAATATTTCCTGTCCTGAAAGGGTTAACGGACACATACAAAGTAGGTCTGTATGTGTCAGCTTTTTAAACACATTTACAATGGATTAGTCAATGTAACAGTTATACAAACAAATGAATGCAAAAACAAGCCATTATCTAATTGCTAATAGATAAGTGTAATAGTACAGTATGTAAATTTGCAATGCATTTGGATTCATTCACAAAACACATGTATTGTACGGTAAACTGAACTTGACAATGTTACTATGTATACATGTACAAGAATTTTTTGACACCCACATAAAGGCAGTGCTACACTTGGCTCTGATAAGATTTGTATGGCTTTTAGTTGGCTCATGTGATTAACCCTGATCTTGTCCCAATTATTTTAGGAAACTGTGATGTCATATCAATCAGGCTTTGACACTACATGTAAATTGGCTAAATTTTAATACAATATCAATTCCTTTCTTTGCTAAAAGAATGAAATTTACATGCATTTATGAAGGCGTTGCAAATTAGCAAGACTAGAGGTCTGTATGCATGTAGACATATTTTTATTTATTTATTCAAAACAATTAATTGATATTAAAAAAAGAATCCTTCGCACCTTATGGGCCGTATTGCAGATTTTTTTTTTTTACAAAGGATAACCTACATGTAACATTAATCTTATACAAAGGAACATGTATGGAAATAATAAGTTCTGTGATTATACTATCTGACATAAATTATATGACAATACAATTGTCCTTCATGTTTGCGGAATGGCAGATCTGTAAAATAGTATACAAATATTGACTGCTCGTGAGGATGATGGTGGAAATTATCACTCCCAAGGTGGTGTTCATACCAGCCCTTCACCTGGGTGATAGAAGGACCGGTATGAACACCACCGAGGGAGTGAGAATTTCAACCACCATCCGATTACAGAGCAGTCCATATTCGTTTTATATACCTCATCCTTTTCATCCTTTTCATCCTTTGCTAAGTCACTCGCCATGTTGAATTCTTACGCGCTGCGTGTATATTGATTAACGTAGTCAGTAGCCTAGCAACTTGCGATTGCGCTCTTAAAACCTGAACCAAATTTTATGTATGTGTGTGCAAAAGTCACGGAGGGGAACATTTACGCGTTCTATCACAGGGTTTTGGCGTTCTATCATTTGACCTTAGGTCGGTTGATAGAATGCCAAAACCCTCTGACGCAATAATAGATCGAGATGCGCCGTGTCATGTGATATTATTTTGACCAATCATTGAATAAGAATCTACATTATTCTACATATATGAGGTATATAAATGATAATATTGTTGCCTGTGTACATACAAGTATAGTATGTACATGTACATGTAAGGTGTGGCATTGGATTTTGCCACGTGTCATGTTTGCTTATGTAATGCACATGATGAGTTTGTATTTTTTATCACCTAAAATGATATGATATACATGTATGCTTATATTTTTATGAGTGTATGTGATTCATTGCCATCCAATCCCATGTGGCAGTTCAAACAGAATTGTTTGCAAGTACATGTACCTCGCTATGATATTTCATGGCATGGACCTGTGCCCAAGTATTCCTAATGTTGAAAAAAAGTACATGTAGATTACTATATATTTGCCAAGGAAATTATTGACTATTACTGAATATTCCTTGTTAAAAACTAATCCAAATTTCATTGAGTTTTGTTGACATATATGATTTAATGTATGTTGCTCCAGGGAAGATATCAGATAACTGATGATTTTTCAGAAAATGTAGAATGCTGCCTAAACGTATCATTGATATTTCACCAACGTTGATCCCTACAGGTGTGTAATGAATGAAGCTCCTTTTATTTTCGTCACTGTCAATTCAGTATTTATTTCCAATTGAATTCCTTAACCCTTTCAAGACAATTGGCCACATTTTGTGGTTTGGCTCAATAACTTTTGATTCAGAGCTCTAGAAAATATACCAGATATATGAGTGGAAAGAGCAAAAATTTCTGTACAAACTATGTCCTTTTTGTTGCATGATCATTATTGCGTTTGATGCTAGAATTTTAGAAACGAGAATAAGGTTGAAAATCCTTAAATTGGCATCACTTTGAGAGGTTCAAAATCATTGTTTTTTTATCAAAATTGGCAATTTTTTCAACTTTTCGATAAATTCCTAACCATATATTGTTTTCAAGACATACATGTATTACACCTTATTAGAACCATGCAGCACTTAAAGAAATATATCATTGTTGCCAATTTGAAGAACAAAATGTGATTGATTTAGCCCTTAAATAATTCCTGTCCTGAAAGGGTTAAAAATGATACAAACAAAGACAAATAAACAAAACTAGTTAAAAACATGCAAATAATTCATTAACATAAACTGGCAAGCAAACAAAATAATGATAAACATAGTGTTGGTACAACCTACATGTACATGATGTACGTACATGTACATGTAATGGCAATATGATGAGTTGAAAGAAATCAATTGAAATTGCACATGTACAATGTAATGGAAAAGCCAAGATATTTGATAAATTAAAGGAGAATGAAACCCAGCGGAAAATAAATGTTAATGAAAAGAGAGGATAGAGAGAAGCAATTTTTAAAAATTCCATCAAAATCTGTTATGAGATGAGAAAGTTATAAAAGTTTGAAAAGTCTTAAATTTACTTTCTATGGTGATCCTCAAATTGACAATGTTGCTTCAAAGTGACAGGTTTAGTAGTACACAAAATTTCATATTTTCTCCATTATCTCTAAAGACGCTCCTTGTCTTTTTGTGAACTCAACATGTACATGTATGTTGTGTCAAATACATTTTCAAAAAAAAATCTTGAGCTAAGAAGGAGACAAGCTGCACCTTGAGAGATAATGGGGAAAATATAAAATTTTGTGTGCAAAACATATGGAGAGTTGTACTACTAAACCTGTCACTTTGAAGCAACATTGCCAATTTTAGGATCGCCATAGAAAGTAAATTGAGACTTTTCAAACTTTCATAACTTTCTCATTTCGTAACTGATTTTGACAGAACTTTTTTAAAATTGCTTCTCTTTATCCTCTCTTTTCATTAAAATTTATTTTTCCCCAGGGTTTCATTCTCCTTTAATACATGTTTATCTTGTGGCATTTGATATTCTTGCATTGTGTATAATTTTGTCGTGATATCCATATAACACCTATTCATTATCTGTTGTTTTTTTTTTCAGATGGTAACAATGCCAATGTACTACTAGGAAGTCTGGACTATGCATACCTCTTTGCATACGCTATCGGCATGTTTGCAAGGTACACACAATCTAGATTATAGGTGTGATTTTAACTACAGCAGGGTGGTCCACGAGGGGTTTAACATGTAATGAATTTTGAAACTGCAGGTTCTAAAATCAGTAACCGGTTAAGATTTCATAAATAATCATCTTCAAACCAAATTACACACAAAATATTAGTCAGAAAATTTGTTCCAAAATGCTACAAAATATGCCCGATATTGCACCAGAAAGCCTCAGAGAACCACAGCACTTCCAGGGCCCTCATGCAGGCTCTGGACTCCGGCCACAGTTGCAATTTTACATGTTTTAATTTTTGTTTGTGGAACACCCTACTACATGTATATTTAACCCTTTACACTCTGCTGGCAGCAAAGTGATTTTTTTTTTCTGTTTTGTTTTGTCTTTATTTATTTCTACATTATATGAAGGTTGTTTGAACTTGTTTCCATATTTTATACTCTATTTTTAGTAATGAAATTTTTAGAAATGAATGTTAAAACCTTCACCTGACAAATTTTCTCTTGAGAGTTACCTACTGGATACAGTTTGATTTGATATTACACTGTATATTCCATAGACTCAGGCTTGAGTTATCTCAGCCCTAGTATTCATCAGGTGAAGTTTAATATTTTTTGTATAATGGCACTGAGGTTGTTTATCGATATTGATTTTATGAATAATTGTTGATGTTGTTTACACCATTTCACATGTTAGTCTTCCGTAAATATGCTCATTGTAAAATTCAGTAAATTATTTTTAAAAATTGTGGTACAGTTGAGAAGTTTGTGTCTTCAAATTTAGTAACACTACCCTTTTTAAGGACAGATAAGGGATTTTTTTTTCTGTTTGTTGCACGTCTTTAAAACCAGCTAAATGCCTCACCACTCCCAAATACTAAAAAGCAACTCTTAACAACTATCGCATTCTCTGAAGTGATAATATTCCTGCGCTTTTCTGATATATCTGCAGTGGTCACATAGGTGAGCGCATGAACCTGCGTTACTTCCTCTCGTTTGGAATGATCATGTCTGGGTTCTGGACGGCGATGGTCGGCATGGCTTACTTCTGGAAGATCCACAGCTTCTCCTACTTCATCATCATGCAGATTATAGGTGGCCTTTTTCAGGCTACTGGCTGGCCCAGTGTGGTGGCTGTTGTTGCTAACTGGTTTGGAAAGGGAAGGTAAGATATTATGCAGATTTGGGGATTATCAGTTATCATCATTATCATCATTATCATCATGAATAAACATGTCACCATCATATCATCATTGTCATCATCACCATTATGACCATCGTCACCATCACTATCATCATCGTCGTCATTATCGCCACGGTCATTATCCTCATTGTCATTACCATCATCATTATCATCACCATAATCAACATCACTGTCATCACAGTTATCATCATGCAGATCACTGGAGGTCTCTTTCAAGCTATTGGATGGTCAAGTGTAATGTAGTAGCTATAGTTACTGATCTGTTTGGATAAAGATATCATGCAGATTTAGGCATTATCGTCATCATCATCATCATCATACATGTAATCACCACCACCACCACCATCATCATCCTTATGGTCAACAACATCATCGCTATCATAATCATCATCAATATCATCAGCATGCACAGCATACACAATGTCTATGTCATGCCATCAACTGTTAGGAGTGTTTGAAAGATGAAATCATTTTCTCATATACACTGTATTTCCCAGAAAGGCTAACCAGACTCATTAATTATTGTGTCAGTGAGTGCTGGTAGTCAACGTACAATACCACCTGTAAAAAAAACGTGAAGAAATTGCTTATTATGCATTATTTGATTTGTATTGAATATGTAAATATTTTTTTAGATAGTCTAGAGCATTTGTACTATACAGAAAGAAATGAATGAATGAGTGTCATTGCAAAACGCACTAAACTTCGGGCAGTGAAAAAGAAAAAAAACATGAAAGGAGGGAGTTATGTATGCTGATATTAAAAGTACTGTAATTAGAAAGGAATAAATGTTTGTTTTTTAAAGAGATACAGGAAAAGATATTCCAGTTAACTATTTTTTTTTTCTAGCACCTGGCTTTTCTTTCCCCCTTTCCCCCCCCCCTAAAAAAAAATACCTAGATGCAATTCATTTTTGAGATATCTAATTTTCCCAGTGTGTGTCGTGATGTCCAAAATAATTTGGATAGATCATCTGTTATACCACATTGCCCATAAGATGTTGAACAGTACATTGAGTATGTGTTTATTCAGTGTTTTGAATGTATTCACTATTCGTTCTTCACTATCCCTTCATTTATTACCAAAATGTTCAAGAAATATTGAATTTGAGTATGGCAATGAGTATAAGTATATGTGTCATAAATGGATCCAACAAATAAAATACATGTAGCAAAAGCCAGTCAAGGTTTTCCCCATTCAATACTTCACAATTTATGACAATCAATTAAACATTAAGGGTAACCATTGAATCATAAACTAGTATTTTTGGTTGGCACTAACGTTGAAACATTTCTTTTGTAAGCAAAGACGAGACAAAACATATTTGTTTGCAGCTCCCCAGACTTTCAATCTGTGTATGTTAGGTGAGTCATAACAGGTTTTTTTTTTGACCGGTGCCCGCCGGTGATTTTTCGGCGGAGACCGGCGGAGCAATGAAATTTCATGAAAAAATATGCGGTGCAAAAAAGCTGTATATAACGCGCCGCCCGCATCGGGAAAGTAGCATGTTTTTTATTGTTGAAGAGGGAAAACATGAGAGATCTTAAAAGAACATAATATTTATATTACAAGTAGGCTTGAGTCTAACGGGTTTTTTTTTTTTTGATCGGCGTTCGCCGGTGATTTTTCGGCGAGACCAGCAGACCGTTGAAATAAAGTCTTAAAGAAATACCGGTACATAAAGAAATTCAGTGTTAATGAAAGACTTTGAAAATCAACCAGTTTAAGACCTAAATTCCCTTATCTATATTAGAACTTTCTCATGATATTAAATTTCAAACCATTAATCAACCAAGTGGGACTATGGAAATAAGATTACCGAGCAGGATTTCTCAATTTTCTTGCTTGAATTTATCGGCCGTAACATTATGATATTGTTGCATTCTGTATACGTACGTGTATGGGCGCTGCCATCTTTTATCTGTTTGTTTGCAACTCGTAATTACTCCACTAGAGTTAGCCTGGAGTTAGCGCCATCTCGGGGCAAGGTGCGCAGAATCGTATCAGCAGCGCTCACACAGAATTCAACAATAATATACGGGCCGATAAATTCAAGTAAGAAAATTGAGAAATCTTGCTCGGTGATCTTATTTTCATAGTCCCACTTGGTTGATTAAAGGACTGAAATTTAATATCATGTGAAAGTTTTAATATAAATAAGGAAATTTAGTTCTTAAAACTGGTTAATTTTCAAAGTCTTTGACACTGTGAATTTCTTATGTATTTCTTTATTTCATCGGTCCGCCGGTGTGCATGAAATTGCACCGGTGACCGGCTGCATCGGTCGGGCGCCGGTAGACCGACCGACTCGACTCAGGCCTAGTGTATGTGATGTGAGGTAAAATATAATGTATTGGCAGGTGAAGCAAATATTAGGATTATTTATTATACAAGCTACAAAATACTAACCCCCTCATTTAGTCTAATTGAGTATCTTATCAAATTTCATTATTCTTTGGAAAAGCAGGTGGTGTTAAAAAACAACGCCATGGAGAATTTTTTTAAAGAAGTGGCAGATGCTAAATAAGAATATAGATTGACATATTTATTGTTTATTATAATACCATACTTTCCGTTGTGTTTGGTTTATTTGTATGTGATATTGTTTTATCTTGTTTTAATACCCCTAAGCTTGGGGTTTCAATAAAAAATAGGCCTCTTTTTTTTAAGGGGTTGAATACAAAAACCAAAAAAGACGGAGCAAATACAGTCAAACCTGCTTTAGCGACCACCTGTCTATAAAGACCACAATTTCTGTTTCCCCTGAACAGCATTTCCCATTGAAACATGTATTAAAGGAACCTGTCTATAAAGACCACCTGCTCATAAAGACCACTTTTCTTGTCTCCCTTGAGTGGTCTTTATAGACAAGTTTCACTGTATCACATTCACATTTATATTATCCTACCACAGGAGAGGGCTGATCATGGGTATATGGAATACACACACCAGTCTAGGTAACATCTTGGGTTCTCTGGTGGCAGGCATCTTCGTGGACGAAGCTTGGGGCTGGTCCTTCGTCGTACCTGGTTTTATCATCAGCGGAATGGGGGTCATCATATTTCTCTTCCTTATTGTCTGTAAGTAGAACACCCCGAGAATGTGCTTTTTCTTCATACTTTTGAATTTCTTCTCTTTTCGGAAAGTAAACACGACTTAGTCAAAATGGAAATGTTGAAATTAAAGAAATAAATATACGATTCAGGTCACGTTAAAAGAACATGCTTGTATGACTGGCCCAATTTTTTTTGGAGGGGGATGTTTGATTATTTCAAGAGCAATTCTTCTCATGCCCCCTTTTTAAAAATAAAAATAAAAATAAGATAGCTCAATGTTGTTTTTTTTAATTCTTGTATTAGTACTCCTTCAGTCCTTGTACTCCTTATACATTTTTCTTCATATTTCTTTTGTTTTTCAGATCCTTCTGATATTGACTGCAAACCACCTAATAGAGTACCTTCATCTGATTCTGTAAGTTTAAGTTTTAGTACAATAATTTCTGTCTCATTGATATACTTTCTGTTTACCATCAGGCCAGTGATTGGGTGTGTGTTTGTGGGGGGGATTATCGAAAGAAAAAGCATTGCATGAAATCAATCATTACCTACATGTATGAAAGAAGAAATTGAGCTCATTAGGCATACAGTACTTAAGTACATATGATGAAATAGAGAAATGCAATAAAGGGAAATTACCACTTTAAGCAGTATCTGATTTACTGACATGCCAAGCATGTATTTCATCAGCATGGTAAATGCAGAAGTGCTTTCATTTTTAATCAAAATTTATTAGTACATGTACATGTACTACAGAGGTTAGAACTGACATGTTCACAATGTTTGAGGTACATGTGTGTGCGCACATAAGTACACGTGCTAACTATACTGACCTTCCTTGTCAAAATATTTTTGTAGGATGATTGTAATCTTCATAATCTAGATCTAAATATTATTTTCATGTGACACTCCAGCTGAAAAACATTTATAGAGGTAGCATTTCCTACTGATGTATACCTACCTGTTTGTGTATTTCATGTACTGGTATGTTAAAAAAATATTTGTCTGAAAAGAGTACAAATCTAGTAGGTGTTTTTAGCATGAAAATTTGTCCCATTCTGGTATTTGTGATGTTGATTAGTAATTTAATTGTTTTGAGGATTCCATGATGTGTAAATTTCTTCATCCCTAAATTTGAGGAAATAGAATCCACCTTGCTTCTGATTTCACATTGAGACATATACATGTAACCTTTGAAAATACACTCAACCTTGAGGCAAATCGACAATGATTTTCACTCGTCACATGATTGGTCATGTGACGGGCCTGTTGAAAGCAATACCTTGGTACTAGATTGCCTATTGTGTCCTGTAATCTCCTACAGGAAGTTAACCCTTTATGAAACATCCTGCTGAAAAACCCCAATCCAATTATATATTCCATGTAAACTGTTGTAAACCTTCAAATTTAGATACCTGCCTATGATAAGTAAAAGGAAGGACTTCCTTCAAAATAATATTGTTCGTAGATCTTTTTTCATGTTCTTCTTGTGATTGTTTACATATTTATGAGTCTCACTCTGTTGACAGTAGAGGAAAATTTAGTGCACTTAATGATCATTGAAATCTTGACCTGTATAATATGCCATCAGAATAAGAGATGAACTTAAATTTTCAAGGAAAAAAAACGATGTTTAAAATAGCCTTGTAGAAACTAGCCCTGATCAAAATCTTCAAACATTAGAAAGAAATACCTACTTACAGTTCTCTAAAAGATAAATAGATATTTACATTTGCTTATGTACTAAAGTGATTTTGATGTTGTCTGTTTTATTATCTTAGAATGAATACTCAGAAGATAGAGAAGAATTTCTTTCAGCGAGAGAGGAACAAACAAATCCAGATGAGATGAGGGCAATAACATTTTGGGGAGCTCTCAAAATCCCAGTAAGTAGATCCGTATTTTAATCTTGAGCCTTATTTCCACTTGATGCGATGACTGTCTAAACAGACTGCCACTGCAATGATAAATACATGTTATGTGTAAATGGACAGCAAGTGGAGATGAAAAAAGTAAGCGTGTGCAACAAATGCCCTAAGCATACCTATGGTGTACATGTACTTATCTGTGTATTTGAAGAGGAGGTTGTGTTCAGGAAAAGGTGACAACATTATTTGTGAGCTTTGTAATTCTTTTTATTGTCAGTTTGGAAGAATGTCTTCTATAGAAGAAATGTCCCCTGAAAAGGATTGCTCTCCAAATGCACTCATATATTCAAAATATAACGAGAAATAGCTGCAGAGTTACATGTAGGACCAAACTTTAATGCCACATGTGTGTGTCATCCCATGTACACATTTCTGTGTGCAGTGCATGTGACTGTCAGTGAGATTGAGTCATATTTCTTATCATTTGGAAGATTGCGAAACCTTAAAGTTTAAATTGATATGTACATGTATGTACTACTTAATCATCCTTTCCCAATTGATATGTATGTACTACTTAATCATCCTTTCCCAATTGCGTCCAAATGATTTCTTTCACATTGTAATCGCATGGCCAGAACTCTACTTTATCTTTCAGATTTAAAAATGTAAAGCGCAACATGCTTCTCTCATTTCCTCATTTTGCCTCAGAGTTCTTTTTTTTCTTTTTTTGTGTGTGAAACTATACCAATAAAATAGAGGAATTTAACACATGTTAAGGAAGTTTTTATTGTTGGCATACATCCAACCCACGTACAGTTTGCTTGCTTGTAAATGACATCATCACTATATTCTCCCGATATAAGACGTAACTAGAAGTAACCAAGTTTGCCACCAAGTAAACAGGGCGTACATTCCATAATGCATCATTCTGCATTACACCAGTGCCATTAATATCATAAAAGTCTTCTTATCTGGTGTATGATTAGGGTCAGTTCCAAATTCTCCATTTCATTGACCTGGTAAAAACAATGTTCATTTTAAAGAAGTATTTTTTTTAAGGTTGTAACACATAAAGGACTCTCTGTATTTCATTTCTGGTCACTAAACTTTGTTATCAAGGTACTGATAGTATTGTATCCTGTTTCATCTGTTTGCATATTTTTGGATCTGTTTCTCATGCCACTTTGTGTTACTTTCAGTGTAATCTGAATTCTTTCAAATATATTTAAACAAGGAAAGTTTACAATCTAAAATGACCCATGTAGAAAGTTCTCCCTATATGACATCACACTTACATGTACACATACATGTACATGTACATGACCTAATGGGAGACCCTCATATCAGTACAGATTTTTGCTTTCAATAATTAACTGTCATTTTTTTTACTCTGAAGTTTTCGCTTATTTGTTTTCTCTGATTTTTCTTATTCCATTAAAGGCAGTTTTCTGCGAAAGTTGAATTCCCCTTTGACCACTTCAGCCACTCCAACTTGTGATTTTTCACAAGCTTTCTGATTCACAGAAATATGGTGCTCGGGTCACTTGTTGAATTGTTTATTTATCTCATACACTTATTTCATGTTAGGTATGTTAACAGGATTGTTCCATAAGTACCACAGTGGTCCTTGAAGGCCACCACACACCTTACGATTGGTCTGCGATCCGATTTCAGAAGAAAATGTAGTATCATTTGACAAATCATTTAAAAATGAAAAATATTTTTGATTGAGGGTCTGAATAGTCATACAGATACATGTAGTAAAATTGATAAAACGGCCTTTGCCGAGTTTTCTAGTTGGTGGAATGGCCAAATCGGCTCTGAGTCGTAGTGATGCCACAAAAATCGTATGATTTTGCCCTTATTCCCTGTAGAAAGCTGACAGCTCACCAAAGCCCTATGTTTAGTATTCATATTAATTTTCAGAACCTGAATAGGGTAGATTTCATTTGTTAAAATGCCAATATTTAATGCCATAGCGATTTATTTCACAAATTGGATCACAGACCGATCGTGAGGTGTGGGGTGGCCTTCAGACACACATGTATGAAATATGTAAAGCTTTATTCACTTATCTTTCATATTTTGTTCCTATTTTTAGGGTGTGATTGAGTTCTCTCTCTGTCTCTTCTTTGCGAAACTAGTCAGCTATACATTCCTCTATTGGCTGCCAGCATACATTCATTCAACAAGTAAGTTGATGACCTCAAACAGACATACATGAATGAAGGCCCTGTTTCATAAAACTTGTTATCAATAACAAGCTGCAATAACTGATATAAACTGCTGAAAATCGCTGCATTTGATTGGCTGAAAACAAATTTGTTATAGAACTGTGGCAGTTGTATGTGTTGATACTTATACTTACTGTAGGGATATTGTGCTTTGAATTAATTTGCATACAATACTGCTGATTAAGAGATGTGGGCTTGACCGACAACATTTGTTTAGTCTGATTATGTACACCTTCCTAAGTTAATAAGTGAGGTCAGGGACAAGTTCTTCTTGTTAAGTATTGAATATTACTATCAATCTTATGTCATTGAATATTAATATCAATTGAGTACCTGAATATAAAAACGGCCCAAGTCCAATTTTTGGCCAAATTGAGTTAAACATGGGAAATTGTTGCTTATACATATGCCCACCTTGTGTATAAATTATAAACCTGAATTCCCCCTGGAAGTGCCTAAAATGAATGAGTGAAAACTAGTATGAATGTAAGAATGGCCCAAGTCCAGGACTTGGGTCATTTTTACATTCATATCATAGCGCCCTCTCTCATCACTCCTTGTCTAAGCTTGCTTACTCCCAAACTTCAAAGATGGCTGGCATACATAATGGACATGACTTGTTGGACAGTGGTGAGGAGATAAGTGGTAAAAAACACAGAAATGAATCAGAATGGAAGCAGAATCAGAGGAAAAGGCTTAGAGAGTTGGGTCAGGTTGTCTAGAAAGAAATGTGTTATGCATGCACAGTGCTTGGTTTTGCAAGTTTTTGAACTGTTAGCATGCGACCTCATTTAACACACGCACACACACACACACACACACGCACACGCTATCCCATAAATTAACATGGTAGTTGATGAGGGACATTGTGTCATAGCATGCAACCACAGATTTGTAAGCAATACTGATTAAAAGCTGAAAAACATAACACAACTCTTTAATGCATTCTTTCTATAATACCTATTACATGTAATACTACAGGAGCCTACTCTGTATATGATTCAAAGAAAGGCCCAAGTCCATATGATTCAAAGAACGGCCCAAGTCCATCAAACAAAAGGACCCCCCCACAAGTAACGAGAACTTTATTTATGATAACAATGTACACATAAACTTGTATTTACGATGTTGTCTTACCATCATAGTCAAATATAATTTTATTGGACAAATAAAAAAAATATTCAGTTTTTTTTAGTTTACTCGAAATGACCTGCCATGGACTTGGGCCGTTTTTATATTCAGATACTCAATTTTATGCCAATATCTCCCCCTTCTCTCCCTCACTCTCCCTCCTCTCTCTCTCTCTCTCTCTCTCTCTCTCTCTCTCTCTCTCTCTCTCACTCTCTGTCTACCCCTCTTTATTTCTCTCTGTTTTCTGTCTGTCACTTTCTCTCTCTTTCTCTTTCTTTCTACCTCTGTGGTTCTTTCCATCCTTTTTAATCTTTTTAATTTGTTTGTCCCACTATCTCTCTCCCTCTCTTTCTTTCTCTCTCTCTCTCTCTCTCTCTCTCCATCTCTAGCCCAAGTTAGTGATGAGAAAGCAGCAGACCTATCAACTCTGTTTGATGCTGGTGGGATCTTAGGGGGAATCTTTGCTGGTTTCTTATCAGACATGGCTGACTGTAGCGCAGCAGTTTCTTTTATCAGTTTAGTTATAGCTGCACCTTTAGTAAGTCATCTTTAAATAAGTATTTGATCTTCCTTAGCAAGTTGATTTTGAACTTACATTTTTATATTTTTATATTTTTATTATTTTTCATGAAATAAAATCCACTAGAAATGCATAAGTGAAAACAAAACAAAAAAGAAGAAAACAAACAACTGATCTATTGCCTGTAACAATCATAGAGTAGGGAACGATGAACCTCCGTAATTCTTTTCTTTTACTTCCGAGATTTATATTCTCCTGTACATGTACATCACACTTCGTGGCAGACTGAGGACTCCATTCCTCATGGGCTATATTAAAGTGAAAGCTAAAACTGATGGATAAGAGATATTAACACTTTCGAGACAATTGACCACATTTTGTGGTTTGGCCCAATAACTTTTGATTTAGAGCCTTAAAAAATATACCAAATGCATGAGTAGAAAGAGCAAAAAATTCTGCACATACTGTGTCCATTTTTGTTGCATAATCATATTGCGTTTGATGCCAGGAATTTTAAAAAGGAGAATAAGCTTCAAAATCCTTAAATTGGCAACACATTGAGAGGTTCAAAATCACTGTTTTTTAACAAAATTGGCAATTTTTTCAACATTCGACTAAGTTTCTAATGATGTATATTGTTTTCAAAGACATTACATTTTGTTAGAACCATCTAGCACTAAACGAAAAATATTATTGTTGCCAATTTGAAGAACAAAATGTGATCAATTTAGCCCTTAAATAATTCCTGTCCTGAAAGGGTTAACAGAATGATAGAGAATATAGTCTAGTGTCGTGCAGTGGTTACAGAAGGGTTGCTGTGGATCAGTGTCTGTTTCAGCTGCCTTTCAGTAACCAGTTTACTGTAACTCATTGCCCACTGGCACTGAACAGTCCCTGTATTAAGTCTATGGGACTGAGAGAATTCAGAAGTCAGCAGGTTAACCTTTGATTACTCTACAGGCATTTACTTCACATCAAGCTTTTGTATTGAAGTTAGAAACATGATGCAGGAATATCAAAGAACAGGGATATATTTACAGAGGGAGCGGGAGAAGATTAATCTTCTGAGATGAATAGAATTACAAAGGGAGTTGTAGAGGGATTAATCTGCTTAGATTTATCGAAGAGGTGCACTGGTGAATTGTTCATTGTTGAATAGGTTTAATCATGCACTAAGCAGGCAGGAATACTTTCAACAGTGCTGCAGCATGCAGAGTTTGGAGTAAAAGTAAAAACATGAATAAAATGAGAAAAGAGAGATTAGGTGAGCAGTAAGAATGGTTGTAAGGAGATAAAAAAAGAGCCCCCTGGTGGGTGCCTTTAATGGGGGGGGGGGGATGGTTTGTGTTCAGTAAGTCTAATCCAATTGAAATCTGAATCACTGAAGACATGAGAAACAAAGCTGTCTCTTCATGAAGTGTAGTATTGTAGTAAATATGTCATGAAACCCTTATCCATGTAGACATTATTTTGGGAGCTTTTAATAGATTTGGGGGCTGGGGATCTTGTTCAGTAAATTCTAATCCTATTAAAATTTGAATCACTGAGGACATGGAATGAAACCACAGTCCTTGAGAAACAAAGCTGTTGTTTTTATGAAGTGGAGTATGCATTAAATATGAACTAAAAACCATAATGCACGTAGACATGTTGGGAGCATTGTATGGGGGGGGGGGGGGTTGCGGCTCTTGTTCAATAAGTCTTATCCTATTAAAATTTTAATCTCTGAAGACATGAAATGAAGCCATATCCTCTAGTAACAAAGTTGTCTTATACACGAAGTGTAGTATTGCAGTCAATAGGAAATGAAACCATAATGCATGTAAACATTATGTTGACATAGAAAAAAAACCAAGTGATAAACCTATAGAAAGAATAGACATTTTAAGTCACTGTTTAACACACTGGTATTGTTGTGAAAGATGTTGAATGGTCAACAATGTGGCATGTAATATTGGGAGGAAAAAAACATCACTGAAAGTTCAAGAAATATGATTAATATCTAGTAAAGGAAAATCAGTGTTTATTCTACAGTAATACATATATTAATATTGGAAGAAAAATCTATGATAAACCTAAGTTATGTAGAAATGAAATGATTTTTTGGTCTAGTTAATGTACAATGAATTCATATTTTATTCCCTTCTTTGTTTTCATACAGGTTTATGTCTATAATGCATATGGATATATTAGTTTTACTGTCAGCATAAGTAAGTATTATTCTGTTTATTTTCCACAACTCTTACATGTATTTGATTGGCTTTTATTAAAATGCTTGTTTAGCTTGTTTAACTAAAATACTTTCAGTCAATTTCATGCATGCCAATTGCCAAATCTGCAGTTTATCTGCGAGTTCTTAAAATGTAAAATTGCATTGAATTTTTTGCTCAGTGACTTTAGAGACACTGATAGCTGTGGAATTGTGCATGATTATACAGTTTATTATTCTTTTTTGGCAAAAAAAATTCAACCAACTTGATTTCAGTGTCATAAAGGAGACATTTGCTTATTTGATCTTTCTTTAATTTTCTTGTCAGTTTTGTCAAATGCATGTATGCAGACATGGTCATACATGTATTATTTACTCATTTTGTTTTCAAGGGAGACACCCCACTTGGTGTTTGTTTTGAGTTTAATCCCTTTACTTGTTCTTTTTCAATCCAGCACTGATGGCTATTACGGGGTTCTTTGTAAATGGGCCTTACGCTCTGATAACAACAGCAGTATCTGCTGATCTGGTAAGTATTATGTAATCAGGTAAATTTCAAAGGGGCATGTAACATTTCTGAAAAGAAATGACATGTCGTTTGAAACGTGTACTGGGAGATTCCGTGCAGAGTGTCCCGTATGTGACATTTATCCATATGTTTCATCCATAAATGAAAAATCTCTTGATATGACTATGACTATACCAGAAAACTTGATTATTCAATGGTTATATCAAATGATTCTTCATTTCTGGATAAACTCTGTAGACAAAAGACATATGTCGTACAGGACACGTTGCATGGAATCACCCTACTGTAGATTCTATCAAATGTGACATATGGGAAGCTATAAATTTAACCAGTAGAGAGGTGGTCTTGATAAAGAGGTGGCCATTTTTTTACAGGTTTGACTGTACACGTATAAGGAATACTTGCAGTTCACCCCCTCCCCATACTGAAATCATTAAATTTGATTGGTTGAGAGCAAATTTGTTGTAGATTTGGCTCGGTGCTATCAATAGCAAGTTTTATGAAACGGCCCTGGAAGTTTTCTAAAAGGGTTTGCAATTGTCTAAAGCTCATCTTGGGTGAATACTGGTGAGGGAACCGCATTACTTCCGATTTGTTTATCTGACTTACCTGTACGTCCAGTGTTTTGACCAGCATAATGTATACCATCTAACGAGATATTGCTTGAAGCCACATTCTTTGAAACCACATGTTCTACTGCTCGACACTTATCTTTCCTACTTCTCAGCCATTATATGTATACATTTTCTACCAGATTCTTTTGGCAAGTACCGTTTGGAGTATTGAACATTGGGTGTAAGTTTTGTATGAATGCGCTAAGTCTCTTTTTCAATCATTACCACAACTAAAGATTAACAGTGTACATATTTGTTGATCATTGCGTATAATGCTTTTGTTGTCTATGTGAACAGGGTACGCATCCATCCTTAAAAGGCAATGCCAAAGCATTGGCAACGGTCTCGGCTATCATAGATGGTACTGGGACGATAGGGGCAGCTGTTGGCCCACTTCTCACTGGGGTATTAAACCCTGATAATGATTCCAGTGGCTGGTATAAGGTCTTTCTCATGTTGGCTGCTGCTGAAATAATTGGAGCTTTGGTAAGTTAATTGTGGAACTTCATGTTGATGTTGATTATGTCAATTTTCTTGTTTATTTATTTATTTTTGTTTTAAGGGGATGACTAACCAAACCTAGTTTTGCTTTGTATGTTTGAGGTTCCATGGTTGCATTCAATATGCAGGCATCAGCTTTAAAGTGTACAGCTAGAAAGTATTAAATCAACCTCAAAGAACTTTATTTGGCATTCTATAGGTCAACAGTTAGGGAGTATGAAGGGAAATAAAAAAATGTAGAGGATAACATGAAAATGCTCGCACAGAACCTGACTCCGGGTTTGGTTCCGCAAGAGCCCTTATCTTGGCGAGCGCATACGGATATTCAAGTAATCTACTCACAAGTCGCTTTTCCGCTTATAGAGAGTGTAATTAGAATTGCAATTTCTCTTCATATAGAATAATATTTGAAGCCCATATTTTGAATATAGTGTGACAACATGGAACCTCTAACATACAGAGCGAAATATTTCTATGATCTTCTTCCAAACTGACATAAAAAGCAATGAGAAAGCTCACAAATTATTTTTCACCTTTCCCAGAACTCAAACTTCTCATTAAGTTAGGATTTCAGTTACTAGTAATGTTGGATATTCACTGCATATCTTCTGTGGAACAATACATGGTTAGTACATGCAAGGAGTTATCACAGAACTGGAGTTACAGCAGAAGCGAGCTTTTTTGAACCGGGTTCGATGCCGCGGCAATAAACTCAGTGGGTGTTCTTCCGTGATTTACGACAGCTGTGTACCTGGGTCTCGTGCCGAGGCTGGATCTGCGCATGCGCATCTTCGGCCGATCGAGTAAGATGACGTCATCTTGCTTTTTATAAAAATCGCAAACCCAGGCCCAGGGTACTACATACGAGGATAATTTCGCTTTAGACGAGGAATTACTGTTCTCGTCCGAAATCGACGAATTGGGATTACAACTAGATGAACGGGAAATTGAAAAGAGTGGGGAGATAATTCCTTAACTCTAGATATCTTCGAAAAGAAGAGTAGACAACAGTACCTCCTCCTTGATGTAGCTCTGCCGGACTGGATGGTTCTTTCAGCGGAGCTGCCCCGCTTCGCCAGTCCTGCCAGTGCGGTGGAGTGGCTGCGCGGCGCGAGGTCCGTGTGAAAGCTGCAGCTGCCATTTGTTACTCTGTTCTCAGATCTCTATTCACATTTTGTAGTTTAACCAAGGAGCTATAATTATACATGGGGCTCCCCCAAAAAAGAATCTGTAACTTGTCATGCTGGGGGTAGGGGCAAATCTGGCAAACTTGTTAATAACACACTTTTGTAGAGCTACCGGTACCGTACATGATTTATACTAGATCTAAGTGATTAATGATAGATACTAGCGGGACCCGTGGAAATCCACGGGTTCACTTTTTACATTGCACATTCAACATTTTCACAATTGATGTGTACATTCTTATGAGTTTTTTTTATTTATTTTTTTGTTAATGAAATTATCACTAAATTGCTCTAAATGTAACGAAAATGGTTATGAAGAGTAATTTTGTAGGTAATTTTTTTTTATCTTTAATTTCGAGTCCGTCCACATTCACATACAAAGACGATACACAGACATCATTTATAACTGCACAAACATGACTTTTTTTAATTTTATTTTATATAGTTACAAATTTTGTAATAGGATTTCAGAGAGGGGGGGGGGGGAGGAGGCGGGATACTAGCTAGCTGGAGCATCACTAGGTGTTACCCTCCCCCCCCCCCTTGATAACTTTTTTTTTTTTGCTTGCTTGCTTGCTTGTTTTTAGATCTATTTTATTTTTCATTTTGCTTCTTGGGGAATTTTCAGTCACAGTGAATTTGATAATGGTATCCCCATTCAGAATGTTCTACTAGTGACGTCACTGAATACAAACCAAGAGGCCAAGTGAATTTGTTTATCTTATTCAGATTTCTTGATAAAGAGGAGGGGTTCCATGTTATCTAAAATTTTATATTTTTCCTGAATTAGTCGGCATAGACGAGACTATATAGACTAAATTTCAACAATATTTTCTCTTAAATTAAAAAATTTGTCTTAATTTCATAACATTTAGGCTGACATATAGGCCTACTGCAGACACTAAAAATAACACAATATTTATGATTTTCTACATATTCTCAGACTCTTCTGTAACTTAATTTTGAAACATCAAGGGGTCTACAAACAGATATATTATGGAATCTAATGTTAGATGGGGGGGGGGGGAGAAAAAAGGTAGAGGACAGGAAACTAGGGATAAATTTCATTGACCTACTAATACTCGCCTATATATTAATCTAGCAAATCCACCTCCAACTGACATCAACAAAGAATACGCCACCAAGTTTAAAAACAACTAGATCTAAAGAAAAGTGCCATGCCATGCATCATTATCCATGACACTGGCATTATTATTGACTTGGTGAGTCAGTCAGCGTTACTCGATCACAGTCACAGTCACAGAGACAGACTCTCACTCTCACTGTCAGACGTGAGAGACATCTACTTTGTCATGATTCATTTCAATAATTGGTAAAAAGTAGTAAGGTGCAACAGGGAAACGGCAAATTTTTCTTAGCAAAACCATAAAAAATAAGTACGTAAAAGACAACATACACAGAAAAGCACAAGTGGGCCGAATGAATCCCACTAAGCAAACGACAAAAGTATTAGCAGACGAGAGTCGACTACGTGTGAACGACCTTTTCATTCGTGTATTTCCTGTATGTTGACACTCGTTGACACTCTAATGACAAGGTGGGTCTTGATCAAAAAGACTTGCTCTTTCCGAAGAGATATTTTTCGAACGTCGCAGAGTTTCGGAACATATTACATAAATTTGAAATTAATATCTAAAATATTAATATTTACAGAAAATACGTCATAACTCATCCATTTCTGGACCAATTTTGACGAAATAAGCTTCGGTGAACTTAGAATTTTGCGGAGCTCAAGACATAAGCTACTGCGCAGCTATTGAGAACAACAAACTCTACTGTGCATGGGTGAACCGATTGTTAGTTCACATTCACTGAAAAAATTATTCCCCCACTGAGGTTGAGAGTCGGCATCGAACCCCGGTCTTCAAAGACTGAGGCAGCTGTCGCCGTGGGGCAAGATCGAGCGATAAGAGCGGAGCGGTACTTTGATTTCGGGTCTTATCTCTTGCGTTGCATAACACTTTCGGTCGTAAAAAATTCTGTTGTGACTCCAGTTCTGTGATAACTCCTTGGTACATGTACCTCTGTGGCACTGTAAGGGTTAACTATCCATTGTTTTATTCTGTTGCAGATGATGGTGCGTCAGGTAGTGAAAGAAATGCGGAAATGGTGCCAAAAGACCACCGTCTACCAGCCTCTAAATACTGCCCCCAATGATTATGATGGGTAAGTCTTTATGCCGGGAATAGACTAGCTTCCATCTAAAGTATGAAATGCAAGGTTAATGTGATTGAATGATAGTTTTATGGGAGTACATGGTACATGAATCAAAGGGTACCAATCACCCAAAATATTTTGCTCTGTATGTTAGAGGTTTCATGTCGCTACATTATATTCAAAATATGGGTTTCAAATATTACTTCTATAAAGAGATATAGCAAGTTTAATTACACTCTCTGTAAAGGTAAAAGTGACTTGTGAGTAGACTAGTTGAAGCACCCGTACGCGCTCACAATGGTTAGGGCCCGCGGTGATAATAACTGTTTACCTATGGAATGCCAGGTAAATTTTCCTGAGGTTGATTTTATACATGTACATTCTATTTCTAGCTGTTCACAAATTTTTGTTCTAGTTGATTAGTACAGTTTTATGTGATCGCATGATAATTGTATGAGATTTGTTGGTATATGAATTCAGAAAAATCTTCAAAAAGGGTATGGACCTGTCCACTGGCTTACACAGTATAGTTTGTGATCTCTGTGATTGACAGGGATTTAAATTCAATCAGTCGAAATCACTGATTTCAGAAATGAAAAATCGTCATTTAAACCACTATTTCAATGAGCGTTGATGGTTACCACCATCCCAATTACTAACACAAAGTCCCATCATTTGGAAGATTTCTCACTCCACTACTCCTACAGATATGTAGCTGAATTTGTGGTGTTGGAGAATATAGCTTGATCCACAAATGAATGGAAAACAAAGCAGGTACAAAATCTGGTGAACCAGCACAATTTGAACTGGTCAACTGCTTCTTGGCAAGGCAGAGATACTTACAGTATTTCTGACTTGTTTTCATTCGTTCAAACATTGGACATACATTCTCTAACACCAGAAAAATAAACATGAAAAGTTTCTTTTCACCCTTTAATGACATAGATCTTTTAAGAGTTCAATATATCACCTTTTCTTCTTCAAATCAGTAACATTTGTACTTACTGTAGCTGCTATATTGTTAAAAAAAAAAACTCATTTACATGTATCTGACAGGAAAATCCTTAATACAAGTTCTTGCGCAAAGGGTAAATTGCCATTGTATATATAGAAAAACAATGCTTTCTGAATTTCGAATTCCTTCGTCAAGAAAGGTAAAGCTGCACAGAAAATGTTCCTGTATCTGCTGATGTGTCATATTAAGCAATAAAAAGCAAGCAGTGTAAGCCAAACCAGAAAATACAAATATCTTTGTCTTTTGATGCATCATGAATTAAACACCTACATGTATTATTAATTATTCTCTTCATTTGCTGTGCTGTTCATCTTTCTCTTTCTCCTTAAACGAGAAGCCATAATTATACGGAAGCTTAAAAAGTGCAGCGCAAAGACGAGTTGTTTAACTCGCCAAGGTGCCTTGTTTCAGCAAAAAAGGCGAGAGGGCGACCTGATCCGCCCCGCCAAGGCGCCTTGTTTAAGAAGAGAAGGCTAAAAAGCGACTTGTGCTAACTCGCCAAGACGCCTTGTTTAAGACGAGAAGGCGCGAAGGCAACTTGTACAAACTCACCAAGTCAGCTTCTCGCCTTCTTGGCCGAAAACAAGGCGCCTTAGCGAGTTTGTACAAGTGGCCACCTCACCTTCTCGTATTAAACAAGGTGCCTTGGCGAGTTTGTACAAGTCGCCTTTTCGCCTTCTCGTCTTAAACAAGGCATCTTGGCGAGTTTGCACAAGTCTCCACCTCACCTTCTCGTCTTAAACAAGGCGCCTTGGCAAGTTTGTACAAGTCGCCTTTTCGCCTTCTCGTCTTAAACAAGGCGTCTTGGCGAGTTTGTACAAGTCGCCTTTTCGCCTTCTCTTCTTAAACAAGGCGTCTTGGCGGGGGTGGATCAGGTCGTCTTCTGGCCTTTTTTGCCGAAACAAGGCGCCTTGGCGAGTTAAACAACTCGCCTTTGCTCTGCACTTTTAAGCTTCCGTATAATTACCATAATTTGATATTTTTCTAACAATGGCATTGATAATGATATATGATCATGTGAATTATCATTAGCTTTTTGTGTATTGATACTGCACATGAAAAAAAGAATACGTTAGATATAGTTACATGTACATATGAGATATTATATTATTTTTTTTAAAGAGAGAAATTCGGGTAATAATGTTCATTGAATAGCAGTCACTTGCTGTAGATTCAGCTATACATGTATGTGAACAAGGAGACAACATATATTTTATTAAATTAAGAACATCTCATTAATTGTTAGTGATCTCCATTATCAATGCTAAGTTTCATTTGATCATAGTATATTTTCTTATTGAACCCATGCAGTTAAATGGGAAGTCCACCCTGATATCAAGTTGGTTTTAAAAGAAGCAGAAAAATTAAAGAAACAAATCAATGTAAGTTTGAGCAAAATCTGATAAGAAATACGAAAGTCATGAATTTTCGAAGTTGTAATCAATCAAACTCAAATTGGCAACTCTATGACATATCTTGCGAACTCCTCTCCTATTTGCCCTGTACTCAAAAAATTATAAATTCCCATTTTCTCTGAAGAAAATGTGTGATCATACATGCACCCTCGATATAATTATTTCACTTGTAATGCTTTTACAAGTGCTAAACCTGTATGATACAAATCTATTCCTTCATCAAAAACAAGGAAAATGAAAATTTATGAAATTTTGTGTACAGAGCAAATAGGAGAGGAGTTCGCAAGATACATGTACATCACGGAGTTGCCAATTTATTTTTGATTGATTACAACTTCAAAAATTCATAACTTTCTTATTTCTTATCGGCTTTTGCTCTAACTTTAATTGATCTGTTTCTTTAAACTTTCTGCTTCTTTTAAAACCAATTTAATATCAGGGCGGACTTACCCTTTAATGACTGCATATACATTGTACGATGGATCAGATTCTAATTTGTTTACCATTTGACCTTTATATTTGTTTCATGCCAGCCTGGATATTCACTATGACAACTCCTAAGAAACTATGGTATAAACCAAAAAAATTCTAGTATCAAATTTTCAAGTAAAATATAAATTGCATATATATGTGCATTTTGTAACAGTGACAATAATACTAATGTAAATTGATAAAGGGCAGATAAAGGTCATCTGTACCAAGTACAATTGACCTTGATACGCTATCATCGTTGCATCAGTATGACCTTACTTGTTAAACAAGTAGCACTTCCACCAAAACAAACGCGGGTGTGCATACGAAATTGGGGTCATTGACACCATGTACTAATTACACACTGGCTTATAGCCGACGTATCATTATCAAGCTTCGTGTGCATTTTTAGCATATTGGTAAAGGATCTTGACTCTCATGCGAGAGGTCATTGCTTCCATCCTTGCTCGATGCTCACACCCTTGGAAAAGTTGTTTTACCCCCATTTGTCCCTCTCGTCCTTGGTGTAATAAGTTGGTATCTGGGCTCTGTTTCATAAAACTTGTCATCAATGGCAAGTTGCAATAACTGTTATAAGCTACTGAAATCCTTGCGTCTGATTGGCTAAGAGCAAATTTTTTTGGTAAAAATCACTGACAGGACACTTGATGAAACGCCCCCCTGGAAATGCTGGGATAATAAATAGGAAGAGCAGTATAGAGCCTGATCAGTTAATCACAGACGGATATTTGACTCATTTTGAAAGTTTGAAGGCCGGTAGAAAATGAGTATTTAATTGAAGAGAGTTATTTTATGTTTCATTGTGAAGGGCATCACTGAAGGAGTTGAAATTTGATAACAATTGGTTGCCATGGTTGCCTACTAAAATTATAATCCTTAAAATGTTCATTGTCACGGACTGCAGAATGCGCACTCTTAACCGATCAGGCTCTATTTGCATGGTGCTGAGGCTACCCAAAGTTGAAAATAGTGCCATATTTTATATATTATTTTTGTTAAAAGAAATATTAACTCGGAACACCTCAAGGTTTTTTCTTTGAATGAGATATTTCTAGCTTATCAAATTTGTGTGGGGTTTTTTTTTTTTAATCCAATGTGCACTTTATTTCAAAGTCGGGCATTTTTTCTCACCCTCTTATTTGAACATGCTTGGGAAGTTGATATTGGCTCATTAAAGCAAACATATATGTACTTAAATATATTCCTCTTGGCTAGAATCGTCGAGGTTTGTAGCAATCATGTTGCCAATTATAGTGCTGGGCCAGTTTGAGGAAATAAATAAGCGTAGAGTTTTAGTTGTTTTTTTTTTTTGTTGTTGATTTTTTGCAGCACATGAATACAGTTGAATACCGATTTTAAAAGAATGATATTAGTGGCAACTTGTTTTGGTGGTATGACCATTATAAGATCTATAATTTCTCTATTTTTACTCCTGTTCCTTTCAATATACCTCTGGACATTATTCTTAGACCTTCAGTTCTGCTTGAAGAAACTGGGTAAAATATCAATCAGATACTTGTATGATTTAGCAGTATGATATAGAGACAGTGGCCCATATTCTGAACTCCAGTTTAACTTAAACTCCAGTCTAAGTTAAACCAGAGCTTCAATTAAAATTGACCTAAACAACAAGTCCAGTCTAAATTTCTGTGTAAAGTTAAACCATACTTGACTGGAGTTTAAGTTAAATCCGATTTCAGAATGTGATTTTTTCTAAAACTCCGGTTTAAAGGATAGGTTTAGACTGGGTTTAAACCACACTTACATGTACATGTAGACCATGGTTTACGTTAAACCAGAGTTCAGAATACGGGTCATTATAAATTTGGGAAGCAGCTAAGCAGACTACAGTGTACAGTTATTTGTTGGGAAAGGAAAATTGTTTAATTTTAACCTTTACTAATACATTTCATAACTTGTAGATCCATGGCGCATATTACATGAATGATATTGGTGTTATGGTATCTTTAATTAATTTTGTGTCATGAACTCATTGGTGACTGTGCCATGCTATTGATATCCTTAGGATATTTGGATTATATCTTGCTTGCCTTCCCAAACTTATTCTGGTTTATGAAAAGTGGCATGCTGTGCAGTGCTTATTGTTCTAGTATTTCTTTACAAATCATATTAAATTTCTCTCTTATTTTCTCTGATTAATTTATCTCATTCAAGTTTATACAGTCTCCCCTTCCCTTTGTCTCTGAAAATCCCATAGATTTCAATGTCTGTCATCCAACTGTTCTTAAATGTACAGTATGTTCATTATAGTTTCTTATATGTGGCAAGAATGCATTGCCTCTCAGTCAAGAGATGCAATCCACATTGTTGGTTTAAAACTTGATGTTGTAAGGTAGATTTTATTGATACATTTCATGAACTGACTTTGAACTGAGATTTGGGGAATAATTGAAATCTGCTCATTAGTATACAAATAATTCATGTTTGCGAGTGCATTAGTGAATATGCACTGCACGAATGTTAAGTCACAATGGGATAATGAACGAGACTTGTCGAGTTCATTATCCGTCTCATTGTGACTTAACTGAGTGCAGTGCATATCACTAATGCTCGAGCCATAAAACATGAATTATTTGTTTTATAAAACGGGTCAACAATATGAATATAAAGTCAAAAAATTGGTTACAAACCCCCTTATTAAAAATGCAGGGAATCGCACAATCAAGGAGGTCACCATTTGCTTTCCTTTATGACATCACATTAATTGCAGTCAAAAAGTATAATGCGCGTCTTGGTGTGCGCATCAAAGTCCTTGCCATGGCCTTCCTACAGTGTATATGAAACTATGCACATTTCATCGCGTTTTATAAGTTTGTACGTGCCAGAGGTACGCATCTCAGCCGTGCATTATCACTTTTTGCATTGGGTTATCACTTTTTGATGGGAACTTTTTTGCACAGTCATGATGGTAGGAAAGAAAAATGCACGGTCACGTGGTGTAATATGACCAATGAGAATGCCTACATCCTAGAACCTGTTTTATAATAAGAGATATCACTTTCATTTTTTATTTGGGAGATAAAGTAGGCCTACCAAAGTATCAGATTTGGAGTTCTGAACAATAATATGAATACTAAACGTAGGATTTTGGTGCTCTGTCAGCCTTATACCTGGAATAAGGGCCAAAGCAGTTTCAAATCATAGACAAGGACTGCTCTGACGTCACTGTGACTCGGAGCCGATTTGGCCTTCCTTCCGACTAGATAACTCGTAAAAGGCTGTATTTTCGATTTTACTATCTGTACATGTATGACTGACTATTCAGAACCTCAATCAAATATAATTTACTTGTTTAAATGGTTATATCAAATGCTATTGCACTTTCTTCAAAAATCAGATCACAGACCGATCGTACAGTGTGTGGTGTGTTTAAGTGAATCTGTCATTTTGTGTTTAATGTTAAAGAAAAAAAGTGAAACTAGTGTGAAATGTGTCAACATACTTCTGTTTTGAAGACCCCACAATGTAGATGTAGTCTAATGCTAGACAATATTTTAAGAGAATAAGTTCAAAGTTAAGATTGGTAGGGTTTGAATTTCCTATGCAGGCCATAACAATGATATGCTGTGCTATGTTTTAATTTGGAAAAAAAACACAGAAACTTTCTCCAATTTGCAGAAAATTTGCATGCTGAAATTTATTTCTTCTGTGGCTTCATGAATCATGGGGGTGATTCACTAACTGGGATCGATATCATTCCTAAAATCAATTTTCGGGATTGATTTCATTCCCAGCTTAAAATTAATTCCACCTTACTGATTCACTAAATCGCTTTTAGGATGGAATCAATTTTATCATGAATATATATGAGCGCAAATGAATATTTACGAGCGCACTCATTCCAACCAATCAACGTCCTCAAATTTCAGTCACCGCCCCTCAGTCACCCGACCTAATTCTCTACTTAGCGCGTAGCTAGTGCGCGTTACCTACATGTGGCTACTGCATTAATTGCGCGCACGCATCGACTGGACATACACAGGGCTAGGGCCTATGGCTAGGGCAATGGGCGTGCAGGCAGGCACAGCGTAGCCGCGCCCAGGTTGGGGCGCGGGCGGGCATGCAGTGGAGTGACCGTTTGTGATTGTTAGGAGCGATCCGGATCACTCCCAACCTTAAAATCAATTCAGAGGCTGGAATCAATCCCAAATACCTTAGTGAATCAGTCACTAAAAGCGATATCGCTCTTAGGATGGATATTGTTCCTAAAATTGATTTTTTTTCTTATTTGGGATTAATTTTAGCTGTTAGTGAATCACCCCCCTGGACTACTAGTACAGTACTTGTGAAATTTGGTAACAAAATGCACTTAGAAGTTTCTGATTGTACAGCATGCATTATATTTCAGTGTTTCAATTTTCATGATTTCCATAAGGCATCCTGCTTTGCAAGATATATAAAAATGCAAAAATACTGAACAGGGAAAAAGCATTTATAGTAGACCTACGTGTTGGGGATGGTTGAAATTTAGAGCATGCAAAGTGGTTTGGTTTATCCCGATGCTTGAAAGTACACATATTTAGACAAAAATGCTGTGTGTACACTTGGGCCCAAATTCACAAAAGACGTTTATCTTAATCCATGGTTTAAATCATGGTTTAAACCTCCACCGTGAACTAACATACATGTACATGTAAGTGTACTAAGCGTATTATTGCCCGCCCATTGGACAAGAGACCTAGTACACTTGTGGAGGTTTAAACCATGGGTTAATAAACCTCTTTCATGAATTTGGGAGCTTTAGAGTAATATAGCATTTCAGCTGGTATCTTAATGTCCACAGGGAGAGGTGTACACTTTTTTATGTAAGAGCCTATAACAAAGCTGAGAAACTTCTTTAGGAAATGTGCAAAATAAAGAAAATTTTGTTACAGATATTTATTGGTGACTTTTGCCATCAGTCACAAATTGAACAGACAATACGTCATGTACCTGCCAATTGTCCCTATTTAACAGGGACAATCCCGATTTTTGGTGAAAGAAAGCCACTTCTACCACTGTGTCCCTATTTTTGTAAAAATTTGTCTGTAGTAATGTATAGGAAACTCAGAAATGTCCCTATTTTCACCCTCTGCCTTGTCATGTGTCCCTATTTCTTGGGTTTCAGGGTTGGCAGGTCTGATATGTCTCTTAAAGGAAACCAAAACCCAAGGAGAGAATCAATGTTATTGGAAAGTGAGAATTCAGAGAAGCACTTTACAAAAAGTTTCATTAAAATTGGTTAAAAAATGAGAGAGTTATGGAAGTTTGAAAAGTCTCGTTTTACTTTCTATGGGGATCCTCAAATTGGCAAAATTGCTTCAAAATGGCTGATTTTGTGAACAACTCTCCATTTGTTTTGTACACAGATTTTCAGATTTTCCCCATTATCTCTCAGGGTGCTCCTTGTCTCCTTCTGAGCTCAACATATATAATGGGAAAATGTATTTTACACCACATATGTCGAGTTCAGGAGGAGACAAGGAGCACCCTGAGAGATAATGGGGAAAATCTGAAAATCTGTGTACAAAACAAATGGAGAGTTGTTCACAAAATCAGCCATTTTGAAGCAATTTTGCCAATTTGAGGATCCCCATAGAAAGTAAAACGAGACTTTTCAAACTTCCATAACTCTCTCATTTTTTAACCAATTTTAATGAAACTTTTTGTAAAGTGCTTCTCTGAATTTTCACTTTCCAATAACATTGATTCTCTCCTTGGGTTTTGGTTTCCTTTAATGGCTACAATCCTTTTTTTTTTTTTGATACGCTGTTGATAATGTTTTCTACGTATTCTCACAGTACATTTATGTTGTGCATTATGTCAAGTAGTGCCCACTCTGTATCCATGTACATTATCAATCAATTCACACATATCTTACTTGACATGTTTTTCTCCTGCTTACTTACTGGGATACAGATATTTGTAAACTAGACTGTAGACACCAGGTAATATTTGTCTGTCATTCCCATGTCTTTTGGCTCACTTCCTCAAGTGCTTGTGTTGTGTGTTGACAAAAGTTGAAATGCAGTTGTTAGATCAATTTTAAATTGTGGGGCACAAAGCTCTCTGACAAATTGGCCAAAATTTCTTTAACAAGGAAAAAAAAAAGGTTTTCAGTTCATTACATATTTACTACAATGCATTGTTGATTGTGTCATTCTCCAAGTTGAAGGCTCACAATTATTTTTTTTTTTAATTCATGTGACTACTTAGGACCTATATGGAAGAAAGAACCATTTTAAGCTGATCCTATTGCAGTTTCTTCAAAAATCTAGTTTTAGTTAGTTCATAAGTTGCACGGAGGCCTTTAGTGAACTCTTTACTTCTTATAAGCTGTTTAATGATGTATTTAGGCTGTGATATGAGTTCATTTGTGAAGATCTATGAGTGTGTGCTTTGATTATTATTTTGCATTGTTGATATTGCACTTTTTGGCTTGAAGTAGAAAAAAATATCTGAAAGGTCCATATTCTGCTATACCGGTATTTCAAATCCAGCATGAAAGGAACTTATTTGTTACATTCAAATTTGTTCAAGCTGTAAGGTAATCTTGAGTTTTAGTAACGGCATTGCATTTCAAAAGAAACTAGCGTCAAGCAATTCTAAAGTTGTCTGTTTGGAGCCAGAAGGGCATTAATTCTGTGTCAGAAGATACTGTATGAGTTAATGTCCTTCTGGCTTTTAGCATACAAAGTGTTTATCATGCAGTTTTACATGTGTAATTTTGAGCAGCATAATATTAACAGATTATACATACATGTATATCACTGAAAAAGCACAACTCACATTTTTATATTTGACTACATTACAAGCTTAATTTCCTTATCATGGTTGATATGATTCTGAGAGAATTTATTTTTCTGTCATTTCAAGAACACAAGACTGCATTAAGCTCTTGGTTTAACAGGTAGAAATTGCATACAGGCCATTATTTTGTTGTTTGTCTCCATGTTACTTGAAGGAGAGCCATAAAAGAATAGTTAGACATTGATTTCAATTTTATGTTCTCTCTTTTTAAGCAGAAGGAAATCAGTTTTAATGGCATGTTGCAGCATTTTTCTTTGTCCCTTTTTCTGTTTGCAAAGCTCTATTTTTCCTCTATATTATTTTTTCCTCAAAGAATAGTTAGACTCAATCTTATTTTTTCCTTTCCAAGCATAATAAATCAGTTTTATGGGTATCTTATAGCATTATTTCCTTCACTGTTACCACTTGAAGAGCACTGATTTTCTGTTAACTTTATTCCTGAAAGAATTTAGTTAGACTTTCAATCATATTTTCTGCCTTTTTTTTCTAGCACAATTTTCACACCTTCCTTTAGTTCTACCAATTGCTTTTTTTTCTGATTCCCCCCCCCCCCCCCTGTGGGAAATTTTGTTCATTTTTCTCTTCAGTTTCATCTGCATACTTTTTTTATTGGATGTTTATCAAGTAATTTTCCATTTTCAGCTTGTAATTTTGCTATAGATTAAGCAATGCTGTTATTACATCAACATGTAAATAATACTATTGATGATATTGACCTCAAGTATTCATATTTGAAGGGATTCTGTACACTGTCCTTTTTTCATGTAACATGTCATGGTGTTACATGAGGTGTAATTTATTAAGCAAAGGCACGGATACTATGCCCCCCCCCCCCCCAAGAGAAAAAAAAAGGGAACAAAGGCTCATTCACTTACAGTGAATATGCCATGGTAAAACACAGCTGTTTACATTTGTTTATCTCCTAACACAGAAAAATGAGTACAAATGGGACCTTTGTCCGCCCGCAACTACGTTTTAATTCCCCATTGTCATTCATTTACAGGGAGGGGGAAAAAACGGCTTTACCACAACATATTGTCTGTTTGGAGCCAGAAGGATGATAACTCATATACTTTAACACAGAGTTAACACCCTTCTGGCTCTGAACAGATAATATGTGACCAAGCCTTAATAAGTGGTTATTTACTTCGAAATGTGTCATTCTTACATGTTTTACTTTTTACTCAGTTGTACCATTTCATATGAATGGGTCCTGGTGGCAGTCACTTTTCTGTAACTCATCTCTCTATGGTGTCTGTGATGTCTTTTCTCATTTCAGTCTTAACCACCCTTACTCCTCTTGGTTACTGTTGTATCCCGAACGCAGTCGCAAACACTTTCGATGAATCAACTCTTAAGCAATTTTAAAGCTTCATTGTATGGTGTAAGCAATGCTTGGATTGTACATATGAGGCCATTGCAATTTTTGTATATTTAACCTGTGGAATATTAGGTGCAAGATGATTCTCAATGGAAGTCATTAGCGGTGGGTGTTGAATGGAAATTAAAATGTACCGAAAGAGGCTACGAGGCACTTATTCCTCATGATCGGTTGATTGTTTGGAAATGTTTGCGATTGTGCTCCTCTAACCAACTCTCTCTTTTGGTTTTCATTTTAGTTAAATAGTGCCTCTTGTGTTTTCTCTCCTTTCTCACCCATCTTTCCTGTCCTATCTTTCTCTAACCCATAGACGGAAGACTCCGCCCCTCTCATATTCCACCTTTCCCTCGCAAACAGGAATACCGCCCTCATCGCAGAGACGCAATTAGACCCTGATTATTAGCCAGTGGGAGACTCTGTGTGAGCTTCACTTGTAAGTCATGTGACCAAAAATGAGTTGTGTCGATTATACTACATCGAGCTGTCTACTAATTTAAAAGTCATGTGATCAATAATGAGCTGTGTTGATTATACTACATCAAGATACATGTATCTACTAACTTAAGTCATGTGACGAGTAATGGGTTGTGATAGTTGTATACACTTCATCTAGATGTCTACAAGCTTCACTTGTAAGTCATGTGACCAATAATGAGTTTGATAATTGTGTACACTACATCTACATGTAGATGTCTACCAGCTTCACTTGTAAGTCATGTGACCAATAATGAGTTGTTTCTTCAGCATCTAGGTGACTACTACAGGAATTTAAAAAAACAATTTTTTTGATTAAGCAGCAACAGCTCAATCCACACACATGTTCCCAGAGACCTAAGGCTCACAATACCTCAGTAGATTTTAAAATTTTTGTCTCGTGAACTTCCTAAATAATCATCAGGATGTTGTCTTAGTTTTGATGAGTCCAAATTGATCAAAAGTCCTCCAATCACTCCCAGATTTACAGTCTACTATCTCCTATGTCCCTATTCATGTCCAGCTCCAGTTGAGTTGCCATCGATTCTGATCAATCACAGTGTGATAGTGAGACCCAACCATGTTTTTGTGGGCCTTCGATCGTTGGACCCAGTGCTGGATCTACCCTTCTAAAAGCCAATTCACCCCCCTTTATTGTGTACTTTTATGGCACTGTGCCCCCTTCTTTTACAAAATCCTGGATCCGCCCCTGGTTGGACCCTTTTGACTTGTCACCTCAAGAAGCCTGGGAGACTAATACATTGTCTTGTGAACCTCCAATAGACCTGTTCACAAAATATATTCAAATTTTATGCATACTTTTAAAACAAAGGTTGTTCTTGACAACCTGATAGCTTGTCAGAGGCTTGTCAGACATAGCAACAAGTAATGTATGCAAACTGGATTCCGAGTATTGTAGTTCATTCATTAATGACAGGTTAGTGGAATACCTCGTTACTAGACCCCCAGGAAAGAAACATTCATAAATTTGAATAATTTTGTGAACAGGTCTATTAACTGGGATGTCCTCTGATTAAGAACATGTACAGTATTTGCAAGTCAACAAAACCCATCCTCTCCAATTCCAGCTGATTATTTGCAAGCTACATGTACATGGACATGCACAACTTGAAAGATCTACCAACACAGTTTCTTCAAGAATTTAGTGAAAAAGAGCTAGATGAAAAGGAATTGATGTCACCTGGCAGTCGTCCTAAATTATCAAGAATAGTTAGTTACCACCTGTTTTGTAATCCCTGTCCAAAAAAAGAATTGTGCATCTATTGGTGGGAGTAATCCGATATTCAAAATATGAATATAGTCTTTACTGGATTGGCACATGCATATATTGTACTTGGCCTGCATCAAAGATATTTGTGATAACAATACATCAGAAACTCAACCTTTTTATATGGTCTCATGTATTGTGTGTTAGCTTCACCCATTTTCAGTAACATCACTTTTTGATGAATTTTCAGAAACTCAGTTGTTAACCCTCATCAATTTTCTGCAATATCATCCAGTAACTAATCACTTAATAATTCCTCCAAATATTTCCTTGCAGACTGTCTTTTTTTTAATTTTCATACAAATAGAGCTTTATGACCATGTACAGTGAATACTCTTATACAACAAACTCATAGGGAGCAAGGAAATTACCTCTTTGTACTCGGGTCCGCTCGTTATTCATAAGAACCGCTATTCATAGAAAACTGCTATTCATTTAACACGCGCTTTGAATAGCGATCCTTATGAGTAGTTATGAATAGTGGTCCTTATGAATGGATGTCCTTATGAATAGCAAGGAAATTTGTCTATGGTTTGCCAGCTATTCAGAAGGACCGCTATTCGTACAAAACCGCTATTCATTTAGTCACGCGTTATGGATAGCGGTCCTTATGAATAAGTGGTCCCTATAAATAGCGGTCCTTATGACTAGCAAGGTTACCCCCTTTATACTGAAACCTTGTTATATCAGGGCTAAAAAAAAAAAAAAAAACAAAGAAGCAAGACTGACAAAATTTACCTTGTTAGTACAAGAGTTTGTTGTAACAATGTTCTTTATAACGAAGTTCCACTGTACTGTACGGTGGAAACTCGTGATAACAAACTCTTTGGGACCAAGGAAATTTCCTTGTTATATTGGAACTTTGTTATATCAGGACTAAAAAAACAATAAAACACAAAGAGGCGGGACCGGCAAAATTACCTTGTTATTACAAGAGTTTGTTATGGCAGTGTTCTTTATAACGAGGTTCCACTGTACTGTATTTCCATACCTTCTAATCAGAATGTCCATTACATGTACATCATTGGTTGAATTGCTTAACCCAAACATGTATGGTCTGACTCTGACCTTACATGTATACTAGTCATCTTGTCACGTACCCTCCTTAGCATATTATTCTGAATATTATTTCATCTTTTTATTTTGTTGGTCATAACAAATCTAAATTATGATGTGTCAATATGCATATGTGACTGGGTACCAGACAACATTATATGCAAACACACACAAGAAAGGTTTATTTCATAGCAATTTGATTCCTTTTACTGAAATAGAAGATGACATATTTTCAGAATACCATCCCTGGCATTTTTTTTTTTTTTTTTTTACATTTTGTACATTTAACTTCATGTTTATCTTCTCTTTTCTTCTCTCAAACCATATACTAAATGTATTTCGTGTGTAGCGCCTTTTTAGAAAATGTACATGTATTGCCTTTCCATGCTCTTTGTAGAAGACTTGAGTAAAACTTTTAAAACTCTTTCTGTTTGTTTGTTTTTTCTGTTTAATCCCACTCATTACATCATACATGTAGCACATATCATGTTCATCGAGCACAATTCCATGTGGTAGAAATACATACTTTCATATCATTTTGCCTTTTTAATGAACTTGTGTGGCATGGTTTTGTTGTACATTCATACTTTAGTCTAGTGCTGTGATATTCAATCTGATGAAGTGATATATTTATTTGTTTCTTATTAAGCAAGAATGAAAATATGTGACACCTTTACCTTATTTGTCCACTGATGCTGCTTTGTAATTGTGATTGCATCCATAATATTAAAGAATTTCCAAACCATAACTAAACATCATTATTCAATAGCAGTTTATCATGCAAACACTTCATCATGTTCATCTTTCTATATGAGAACTCCAGGGGAAAGTTTGCATCCTCATGCAAAAACAAGTAGAAAACATACCAGAATTCACCTGTGATGTCCCCTGCTGGAGGATAATGTATTTAATCATGCATTTAAAAGTGATAATTTGATTGTATGCATGTATCATGAATTGTAATCACATCATGAACTCGATTGTATGCATGTAAATATCTCTATTTATGATCACACAAATAGTACTCCTTTTAGTGATGTTTTTGCATTACCTTTTGATCCAGAATGCTATGAATTACACATTATACATGAGCAGAAAGACCAACAACAAAAAAATCACAGAAAATTTTGAGTCTATTTCTAAAGCAGTACATTGTGCTGTTAATGAATAAGAGGAATTTAGTTGTATCTAATCATTAAAGTCTCGAAATTGGCAGCGCAATGTATTATATAATCACTGTTTTCATATACAATCAGCAGTTCTATTAAAGTTTGCAATTTTCATCTACATTGGTTCATTAAATATACATTCTGATCTTTTCAACCTACAAGTGGAAAATAAGAATAATTGGTGCCAATTTGAAGAGGAAAACTGATTGATTTAGACCTGAAGAATACTTTGAACTCCTATCATGGGTTTAGTAATGTTAACATGAAAGAAACTTAAGAGCAGAGTAATTTAAAGAGAATACCATCATAATATAGCTCTATCTACTTTCTTTGTATTGTTGAGACCATGGAGTGTGACCCTTTACCGGTACTTCATTTCAATCCACTATGTTGCATCCATTCCTTAACTCCTCCATGGTCATTCAATTTTCATTTTCTCTTTCTCACTTTCTCCCACAGAGAGACTTCCAGATTAGTGGATGATCACTGACACCACGGACCTTCATAATCACCCTAGAATGGATATCAAGTACTTCCCTGGAAGCTGCCATTTTATCCCTAATTCATCAATTATTTATTTTTAAACCCTTTTTTAAATGTAGTTTTCATTACTTTGTCTTGACCTCTCTGTACTTAATTAACATTTCATTGCAACCTAGGGCAGTGGCGGATTTGCAAGGGGGGGGGGGACAGCCCATGCCCCCTCTTTTGGAATACGACTGGCGTACCTGTAGTACACAACCCCAAACATGCCCTTCTTTTTTATTTTACTTTTTTTTTGGGGGGGTGGGCTTTCGCTGTTGTACCCCCTTTTTTACAAAATCGTAGATCCGCCCCTGACCTAGGGTATATGTTAGTTCCTCGTCATGATTTATTACAAGTACACATGGTGAACTTCACAGAGTATGGAAGTGAAATATACCAAAGAGAGTGTAAAAGAAATTGGGTGAGATTTTTTTTTTTTTTCTCTCTCTCAATCAATCTATATAAAAATGGTTTACAATGTATTTATTTTTAATCAAATATCGGGTAAGTAGGTTGATTCTGTCTTATTGAATATGTATACTTGTGTTTTTTTTCAATGATGATTATTTAACTTTTTTTTTTTAAATTCTATTCTATTATTCTATCATTTCACAAATATGCAGGAAATTGGTGATTTTATTATACTTGAAGCTCTTGGTCTTCACATATGAACAGGAAATATTCCAGCTCACAATTTATATATGTCACATGATTTCTGTGTACTACTTATATGGAGCGTTTCTCCCAATATTTACGCTGAAGGTTTTTCGTTTCTTTTTTTTTAATGTTCAAATGCTTGTTTTCTGAATGTTTTTGATTATGGTCTCACATATTATCAAATCTTAGGGACAAACATTGAGAGGAATGCATAAAATGCTCAGATTAAAGAACCTTATTTTATTTTCTTGGTATTTAGAGAATGTATGATCCATCGAGTATACAACTGGCAACTCCCCTTTAATAGGAATACATGAAGTGTGTATCAGCATAGATGATTTAATGATATTGTTATAAGTACTCTGGAAAATGTACCTCTGAATTTAAGCTATATTTATGGACCTTTTTTAAACAATACTTAGTATGTATTATATGGGTCTGGAGAGAATAGGAGATGTCTCAGAGTACTTGGACATACGTACCAATGGTCCTACATTCCATTGGTCCTGTGAAATCCTATACCCCAATGATATGTTCAGTTCAGTTCAGTTCATTTTATTATCATCATTTCGCAGCCTCAGCTGAATTGCATGACAATTTACAATCAAATATTAAAAACAACAACAACAACACATCACATTTCAACAATATTAATATAATACAGTAAATTTAAAAACAGGAAACCTTTACATATAGGGTATTTTATATTAATTAATCTAAAGAAATATTTAACATACATATATTTACTGTTTTCTTAACCTATTTCCAGAATATTATCTACATGTATATGTATATTATATGTATATTTGTACAATAATTCCGCAGTTACAAGGAGCTTTAAAATGTATTATTGTTTAGGAATTTATTTTGAAAGAGACCTTTTTTTAAAAATGTGAATGAAATTGTTAATCCTTCGGTTGGAGTGAATAAAGAAAAATACCCGTCATACTTTTTTCATATATTATAGAAGAAATTTCAGGATATGCATACTAATCTGACAGTAGAAGAGAAAATATAATATAATATAGAACATTTATATGGTCCTACATCTCATTGATCCTAGGATAGTCCTATGTCCAATCAGTCTTGAAGTGGCCCTACATCCCATTTGTCCCAAGTCCCATTAGTCCCATATCGGTCCAATATCCCATTTCCTAATGGTCCTATGATAGTCCTCCATTCATTTAATACTATGGTAGTCCTAAAGGTCCTGCAGTTTTCATCTTGATTCTAATGCTTGTATCAATATTCATGTGCATTTGTTCTTCCATTTCTTCACCTATCTCTTCTTCTTTTCTTCTATATCTACCTTTATCCATTCTCAGATCCTTTCCATTTTTCATGTCGATTTCATCGTTTAATCTTATATCTATTTAGTATATTATTTTATCGAAATCAATTTTTAATTTATTTTAATGGAGTTTTTGTCGTTTGGTCATGGCTGTTATTTTTTATTGCGTTTCTTACCAATAAGCCAGATTCAAATCAAAGCAACTTAACATTCCATGCATGAACCAGTGCCAGCATCCACTGTCAGAGCAGTATGTGATGTTGTCACTTCCTCACTATATTAGGATTGGGGCTTGGGATTTCATTGCACCAGTTGGATGCAGGTTTGGAATCTTACTTGTCCTACATCCAAGAATGATAGAATGGAATTTAGGACTATTAGAACAAATGACCAATTTGACATAGGACTACAAAGGCCTTGCCATTATATTGACATACATGTATTTTTACTTGTGTACTACATGTGTATAACAGTTTTCCCTTTTTGTTTCTGACCATGGTATGTTTTAAAATCACTGTATCTGGAATCTACAGATGGGGCTATAAATTGAGATAAGCTAGCCTGCAGTTATATATGCTTGAATTCACGAAAGAGGGTTATCTTAAACCATGGTCTAAACCATCCGCCGTGGACTGAAATGAGTGTAAATAAGCATATATAAGCGCATTTCTATCCTCCTATTGGAAATGAGGACGTGCGCTCACTACGCTTGTGGAGGTTTAAACCATGAGTTGGATAAACCTCTTTCGTGAATTCGGGCCATAGTTTTTGAAAAACTATGGCTTTGTTTTCACAAATGAGAAAATATATATATTAAAAGCGATGAGATTTATATTACATCTCTTGATAATTATTTTGATCAATTATCTGTTGCAGTGATGTACATGTACATGCATTTTGTGTAGGTTTTAACTTTTTTTTTTGCTGTGTTTGCTGGGTATGGGTAAATCATACTACATGTATTTTAGTATGTTCACTGTATACATATTGCATGTATACATGTGCAATTTGATATTTTATTTTTAATTGTTTTGTGCAATTTTACCAATGGCTCTATTTGAATTAAGGAAAAAAAATATATTATTTCAAAGTTTGTGTGAAAAGTAATGTGTGAAAGAGAAAGTCCCCAGGCTTACTGCCATGTAAAAAAAAAAGAATTGTTGCATGAACAGCTCTTCACGTCTAACTTCCAACAACTGTTATTCACCTGGTCAGGAAACTATATATTATCATCTTACCAACAGTGAAAATTAATTTCATGTATTACCCACAGCATTTTTGTTTACTAAAATGCAACTAGTCAAATGCTAACAGCCATAAAGGCATTAAAGTCAGTATTGGGGGATGTGATATAACGCCTTTATGGCTAAACAGTTTCTCTATGTATGTACATGTATGTGTATGGCTGCATGTTTCCAAAAGATTCATAGAAGTCATTGTTACGTATGTTTTATACTGTACAACTATTTCTAACGATTACAGATTATTTATGAACCATTTATTAATAGGTTAGCGTACATGTATATTATAACCTTGATCTGTGATGAATATGTTTTGAAACAGAGAAAATTATTGTAAGAATAAGACATATTTTGCTACTCGGCTGTAAATAGTACTAATATTATTGCGCAAATAAAAACCTAGTCAAAGTGAATTAAAAGTCTTATCTGTTGAAGTATTAACAGTTGTCTCTCCATTCTGTGTCTAACGTGCAAACATACTACTCTTGAATTTTGAATAGTCTCGAATATGGAAGTGGTTGAATTGTGGCTGAATTTATCCTTGATCTGAAAGGAATTTGGATAGTTCCAGGCTATTTTGTCATGTTCCTTGAAATAGGAGAAATGTGCCTCTTACAATTACAGTGGAAACCGACTATAATGAGGACCTTGGGACCATGAAAATTACCTTGTTATATCAGGAATCTCCTGTATATCGGTAAAAAAAAAAAAAAAAATTAGAGCATAAAGACCAGGGACCAGTAAATTTACCTTGTTATACATATCAGAGCTCTTAACGAGTTTCTACTGTATTTTCTTACACAGTCAAACCTGCTATTTAGTGACCACCTGTATAGAAAGACCACACTTTTGGTTTCCCTTGAAAAGTGTTTCTCATTGAAACATGTATTAACTCATTCAGTGCCGATGTCACATACAGAATATGTGACAAATAGACTTGGTCATTACATGTATATGCTACCATAGAAATTTTCAGAGAAAATCACAGATTTTTAAAAAGATATTACCTTATATCAACATTGAACAATAGTAAACACATGAGAAACAAAACAGAAACTCAAATGTAATTTCAGTAATTCTTATGCATAAAGTTGGGTATAAAGTGATGTTTGGTATCGTAAGAAATGGTAATAAATTTCCTATAAGTTTTGTACACAATATTTTGCGAAATAATACATGTACATGGTTAATGAAGTGCAGACATTTGAAAAGTAAGTATTGATCACATTTTGGTAAAATTTTGAATACATATATATATATATACGTATAGTGTGGGGTGAGGGTGTGTAAACATGTGTATGGTTTTTCTCTTTACATGTCCAAGATACAACTCTAGCATCATGCTTTCCAGTTTTGTATGATTTGAATACTGAGCGAGAGAGCAAAAAACAATATTCAAAATATGTGAGGTTGCAATTACATGTACATTGTAATATAAAAACGGGGAAACACAATTCTGATGGGGTTTCATTTGCAAAATTGCACAATGAAAATTTATTTAATAAGCTATACTTTCAATACGAGCGAGCGTAGTAAGCAAGCATTTTGGAATATTGGCTCTAAATCACTTTGGATTAGGGGCACATGAAAAAGGAAACGTGGTACTTATCATGGGGAAAAGGACACTTATTAGAAAAATAAATGAATGTAGAAAAGGTAGAATAGGCGGGGTATATATAACCTCGCTAGTCATAAGGACCGCTATTAATAAGGACAACTTATTCATAAGGACCGCTATCCATATCCCGTGACTAAATGAATAGCGGCTTTGTACGAATAGCGGTCCTTCTGAATAGCGAGCAAACCATTGACAAATTACCTCGCTATTCATAAGGACTTCCGTTCATAAGGATCACTATCCATAACTATTCATAAGGACCGCTATTCATAACACATGTTAAATGAATAGCGGTTTTCTATGAATAGCGGTCCTTATAAATAGTGAGTGGACCCCAAAAAGGCAGTTTTCAAACGTGAAAAGGGGCACTAATCACACCTGAAAAAGGGCATTTATAAGAACAGAAAAATGTTCTCCTAAAGTAGAAAATTAAATCAGTGCCTATATATTACAAAGGAAAAAATGACTTGTTACATTAAAAGGGGGGAAATGCTCTTGTTCAAATAGGAGCATTTAATCAAAGGTAAGGTAAGGGATGAGGTATAATTATCAAAATGGGCACTTATAAGAATATGGAACAAGAACTTATTCGAAAGAAAAATGGGGATACTTATCTAAAGTTAAAGGGAAAATTAGAGGCACTGTGCCCACATGGTCTGAGCGGTGCTTCTGACAGGGTTGTTATGATTGTCATTTCATTTTGCTATATATATAGTTAGGTGATGACACAGGTTATCATCCTCGATAAATATTGGGGGTGATGTATTACCTCTTTCCCCACCACATTCGATTCCTGTGACTTAATTTTCATTTCAATTTTGAAAATTGTTAGTACTGCTAATAACATGAGTGTGGCATAATAGCATTATAAAGGAAAGTTAGCTACTGAACCCTCTAAATCGAGAATAATTATATGTACTTTTAATCTAAATAATTTTTCTGAATGATGGCTTTGAAAAAATTAAGCTCAAAATATATTGGGGGATGGTAACACAGGCCACTTCCCCCCCCCCCCCCCCCACTTCATTTTTAAAATTTTTATTATATCTCCATGTCCATCCCAGATCAACACCCATGTTGTATAATTTGAAGTACATGTATATGGTTTTTCTCTTTCTAGTAGTGTAAACATATATCAGGGAAAATCAGAAGCAATGAAAGAATAATGTACATAAATCATTGATAATCTTTATTGAACTAAATATATAAATTTGAATAAATATGAATATAATATATCAAATTATATTTATCTATATACAACGTATAAAAGATATGTATGTTTTCCATGATTTTTTGGGGGGTGAAACCTGGGGGATGTTTGTACACACACCATCCCCCCCCCCCCACCTGAAAAGTTGGGGGATGCATACCCCCATCCCCCCCCCCCCCCCTGCTATCTTTGCCCCTGTTATTTGGGTTGATAGCATTCAATAAAGAAAGGTGTAGAAAAGTTTTACCAAGGATATACTAGAAAGCTTGCCTAGTACCTCCTTGGTTTTACAGAGAGAGCAGTTGGGAGAATTTCTTTCTTTTTTTTTCATTGTATAATGTAGAAAATCATTCAGGCCGGGCAATTGTTTTATTTCATTAAAAGTACTGCGGCAGCGATTAGGAAGTATGAGTGGTCAAGAAGATTATTATTATTACATGTATTATTTTTAAGTCAATGTCAATATCTATGCACAAGTAAACGTTTAGAAAACTGAAGACTCTTAACTACTCCCCCCCCCCCCCCCCCGGCCCCCACAATCTCTCTCTCTCTCTCTCTCTCTCTCTCTCTCTCTCTCTCTCTCTCTCTCTTTATCTCTGTCTCTCACTTTACCATCTTGTTATATATCAGCTAAGTCGCAGAGATTAAAGCACAGCTTGCTTGTCCAATTTCGTTCAAACTTTCAAGTCACTCAGTGGGGAGGGGGGGGGGGGGGGGGAGGGGTGGGTGGTCCTCAGATTTTAAGGGGTTCAGTTTTCCTCAATAATTCTCAACACTAGGCCCGAGGAGCCTATCTATATATAGTCCCGGCCGAAATAGTCACCCTTTCTACATAATTATTATGAGGAGGGGTGAGTGGTCCTCAGATTTTAAGGGGTTCAGTTTTCCTCAATAATTTTCAACACTAGGCACGAGGAGCCTATCTATATATATAGTCCTGGCCGAAATAGTCACCCCTTTCTACATAATTATTATGAGGTGTTATCGCTTAATAAAGCCATCATAGACTATGTCATTCACAAAACGCTTGTTAGCTCGAACGAAGTCGCCGGGTTTGGCCCCGGCCCTAGCTCCCCCCCCCCCCTAAAAAAGGGCCCCATGCAAGTCGGGTCACCATAAAGTATACGTTAGGGTCCTTTTGTGCATATGGGACTCAGTACCACCGGGGCCAAACCCAGCGGCTTCGTTCGAGCTGACAAGCTTTTTGTGAATGACATATAGACTATATATAGGCTATTTTCGGGACAGGCTCTGGCCCTATCTGAGCCCGGGGGGGGGGGGGTCACTTGCACACTGAAGTGGTACTCATGATGCGTGTCCAAAAAAAAACGTCGAATAAGGGCCGGAGCCGGATTTCCGACCCGCAAGGCGTCGAAGACGTCTTTGGGTAAACCGGGGGTATTTTTCAGTCGACGTTTTGAGAAAAAGGTACACGTGCTGGTTCTTCAACATTTTTTATTTTTATTTTCCAACACTGCAACACTGACAGCTTCACTCAAGTGTATAATTTCAAACATGTCATGCAAAAGGTACAGCATTTTTATCCATTTACACCAATTGGGGTACATTTATACACTAGCTGACGTACCAATCTGTCGGTTGATGTAGGCTATCAGTGATGGGTTGACTGTTGATTGATTGATTAATCAATTTTTTGAATGATCGATTGAATGATCCGAAGATGTATTAATTTGGTACTTTTCTTCTTCACTGAATTGGCATGTGGATTTGATGTTTGTTTGTTTTTTGTTTTTTGTTTTTTTTGTAACTTGCTTTGCTTAAAAGATCTTGAAGTAATATACACATTAATAATTCTCACCCATGAATAAAGCTATGAAATCATTAAAATAATGATAGAAAATGGACACAAAATTCCTAGACTATCATTACATAATCATAAATGCAAAAAAGCAATTCGTTTGAATGGGAGCACTTATTCGAACTGCTGGTTTAATTTTCCCTCTTCTTTCAATTTGGCGCAAGCCACTTTTTACACTTTGGACAAACACAGTCAGTGTTCGCCCAAGCGTAAACGAAAATTTGTTTTGTTAGTGGCACTTGATAGATAAGACTATTGGGCATCTTGAAAAAAATCTTCTAAATATTTTGAAATGTAATTTTGACAGATTTTTCAAAAGTGTAACTTTTTTTATACGCCCTGTATATAGTCTTTTAGTTTCATGTTTTCAATCATTAAGATCGACAGTCCGGCCAATCGATCTCCACCTGACTCCACACAAATTATAGAGAAAAATTACAAACTTTTGTCCCAATTTAAAGTTTTGTCCCTGCTCTCTCTTTTGCATAGAACACACACACACACACACACACACACACACACACACACACACTCACCCCCCCCCCCCCCGCAAAAAAAATGAACACGAACTACGCAGGAGCACCGTAACGATTAGCTTACCACAGACATCAACACCAAATAATACGGTACTGTCAAAACAACTTTCATATAATCAATATATGATCACTCATGCATAAACTTTTGAATTCATAAGTCACGTCATTCACTGCACAAACCCATATCAATCATAATCTATATCATAAACTCATCATACGTCCATAAGCAATTTCTAAGCTGGAGAACTTCTCATTTGATCTCAGCCAAAATGGATAGCTAATTCCTGCGCAACCAAATTTTCACGTCCTTCACAAAAGTGGGTGGTGCTCACCCAAGCATGAAATATTTTTGGACTTTTTTGGTGTCATATGATAGAAGAGACCTTCAGCTATCCATATTTATAGAAATTTCCCTAAAATTCACGAAGAAATTTATTTGGGTGCCCTTTTAAGTGTATCTTTTTTCTTCTTCTTCTTTTTTTTTTTTTTTTGGGGGGGGGGACACTCGGGTAGGCCTATATATACCTTCTATATATCTTTACAAAACCTCGATCACCCAACGACGGTTAATTTTAAAATGTAAAGATAGGTCTCCTTCAAAAGGTTTATTTCTAATTAATCTATCAGTGATTAATTCATGGGACCGTAAGCTCAACTATCATTCTCTTCATTACAGCGGGGATCAACTACACGTAATAAACTGCTGTATTTTTTTATTTTTTATTTATTTTTTTTTAAAAGTTTTTTTAAAGGTTTTTTTGTTTGTTTCTTTGTTTCTTTGTTTCTTTATTGTTTGTTTTATTTTTGTTGTTGTTGTATTTTTTCCGATTCAACTCTCAAAAAGTCTAAAATTGCCAAGTGTTCACATATAATTCTAATTTTTACCGCTTAATTTGAAATTTATTGTAAAATGGATGAATTTTATCATAAAACTCGACCGGGTCGAGCTGTCTAGGGTAGGTGGTCGGGTTATATCCAGGGTCGAGGTGTCCGTTGGTTGGACTGTACTGTCATTCACCGATCTCTATCAAAATGGCCAGCATAGCAGTGTGGCCCTGTGGGTTGTCAGTTTGATACTGTGTGGTTTTGTGCACCCGAATAAGCCGATATCCCGTTTCTTAGACTTAGGTACTATATAAGATATGAACAATAACTGTCAGAGCTAACAGAGTGTAAACAGAGAAGAAGGCAATCATTTAGCAGCATTTAAAAAAATGCATGAACGGGTGAGACATTCAGCTACAGTACACTCTCCCTGCCTTCTGACGTACCGGCCTTCCGTCAATGGCACTGCCTGAAGTTGCGGCGTCGGTGTACAGTACCCGACCGGCCCGCCGACTCGACCCATGACTACATGTACATGTACCAGCTGAGTGCACCATCCATTCACAAATAAAGGGCACCCTCTCTTATTCTGGTGAGATTATTTTACATGTCAAGGAGAAGGTATCTTCTTCTTCTTCTTTAATAATCTTCAAAGGGCTAGACTCTATGCAGCCTATCACGAAGATGAAACTTAACTTACATGTGCACGTTGATGAGGAGTGTAGGGTATTTTCAACATGTTCAAAGTGATTTGTTAAGAGTCTCTGAAAACTTTCAAGTGAGACTGCATTCACCACAGAACTTGGAAGAGAATTCCACTCAGGAACAGATCGTTGAACAAAGGCAAACTTATCGATAGTATAGACTAATTTGATGATTGATATTTATGATACATCATATTCCACTGTTTTACAACCCTGGTGGTCGTTTCATCAGCGTCATATTACATGCATGTCACAATGACAAGATCAGCAACATCCCATTGAAACGCATGTTAATTTTAATACACGCGTTTCAATGGGATGTCAGCGAACTTGTCCTTATGACGGTTTGATGAAACGCTGCCCAGGGGCACTCACGGGACCATCACTATATGGAGCTGTGTCAATTTTGGCCTGTCACAACCTCTAAGTTGAAGAGGTAAAAACACCAATATAATCAGCAAAATTTTGAGAAAACACTTCCTTCTACATTTTAGAATGATAGAATATATAATTTCATGCCAGATCCTATGTCTTTGATAGGATCTTTATCATCTTGATGAAGTGAAATTTTCAGGCTGTTTTTGGTCGGTGATCTTGCTCCTCTGCCGCACACATATGTGCAAGATATCTCACACTTGCTATGGGAGGCAATTGCTCACGGTATGAAGGTACAGAGTGCGAGGTTAAAGGGATACTTTGGGGGGCCTGCATGGGCGATTTCCGATGAGAGAGGAAAATATACTCGGAGCTTCGTGTCACTTTCGATACAAGGACTTCCATCACACGTGCTAAAACATGTGATTCATATTGGATCACCTCTGAGATAGTTCGGTGAAGACTGGCTTGTGTTTTAAATTTCGCGCGATGGGAAAGTAATCAAACATATGGAAAAGTAATTACAGAGTCAGCTCTCTGGTAGAGCCTGGGGGTAGTTACGTAATCGTGGCGACAATGCGTGGCGGCAGGGCAGTGCAGAAGCGATGCCTAGACTAATCAACCAGAAGTAAACCCTGTTTTGTATTAGGAAATATTTCAGCATTACACTAAACTTGTTTGGGTGAACGAGGTTACGACCAGTTACAAGACTAAAGGCCTGGGACCGGTTAAACCCGAAGTATTCGCCTAGCTCCAGTTCGGTCAACTTCGTGCCGTCCGATCATTTATGGCATTAGTCCGACGGCCTCGCACAACGGGCATGCTATGTGTACAAGTAAACGAGCCTTTTGCAAATTCCGCACGATTTCATTTCCCCGTGAGTTCTCATTATAGTGGCCCTTTAACCCTTTCAGGACAGGAATTATTTAAGGGCTAAATTGATCACATTTTGTTCTTCAAATTGGCAACAATAATATTTTTCTTTTAGTGCTACATGGTTCTAATATGGTGTAATGTCTTTGAAAATAATACACATGGTTAGGAATTTTGTCCAAAAGTTGAAAAAATTGCCATTTTGGATAAAAAATAAGGATTTTGAATCTCTCAATGTGTTGCCAATTTAAGGATTTTAAAACTTATTCTCCTATTCAAAATTCCTGGCATCAAACGCAATATAGTTATGCAACAAAAATGGACACAGTGTGTGCAGAATTTTTTTCTCTTTCTACTCTTGCATCTGGTATATTTTTTTGAGCTCTGAATCAAAAGTTATTGAGCCAAACCACAAAATGTGGTCAATTGTCTCGAAAGGGTTAATATATTAACCTCGCATAAGTGTGAGTGGCCCAGGGGCAGCCTTGCATAACCTCGCATATTAAGTGTGAGTGGTCACGACCTCAAACTTCAAAGTTGAAGTTTCATTGAAGAGGTAAAAACACCAATATAATCAGCAAAATTTTGAGAAAATACTTCCATCTACATTTTAGAATGATAGAATATCTAATTTCATGCCAGATCCTTTGATAGGATCTTTATCATCTTGATTAAGTGAAATTTTCAGGTCAGTGATCTTGCTCCTCTGCCGTACACATAGATATCACACACTTGCTATGGGAGGCAATTGCTCACGGTATGAAGGTACAGAGTGCGAGGTTTATATAACCTCGCATAATTGTGAGTGGCCCAGGGGTGGTATTCTGAGAATTATTTTATCTTGATTTTAGTGAAAAGATTTTATTTGTCATAAATTTTAAATTGCAACATCTCATTTGCCCATTCATTAACCAATGATGCACCATAAGTGTACATTTTGCTATGACAATTAAAATTATTTCACTAAAATCAAGGAAAAATAAATCTAAGAATACCACCCCAGGTTCATAGGTCTAACTTAGATCTCTACAATGTAAGTCTAACATACATTTTTTTGTATTTTTTAGTTGACATGGGCATGGCATATGGTTGATGAAAATGGTATTGATAGATCTTGATAAGTTGATTTAGAGTCTACATGTATCTTGATTAATTTGTGAAAACTGATACTAACATTAACAAGTTATTATAGTCACTGAGCTGGGATGCACTCATTGAACTATCACTAAGTATGACCTGGGCTGTGGAGAGTGGGGCTGTTCATTTCTGCGATGGTCCCTACCTTTAAGTTGAAGATTCACACCAAATTCCTTTCAAATTCAAGACAATTGACCACATTTTATGGTTTGGCTCAATAACTTTTTGATTCAGAGGTCAAAAATTTTTGGCATATCGAATGTGTTGCATTGTGCATATTTGAGGGTGCAAATAGCTTTAGGACCGGACCTGCGTACATGTAGCTTTAGCAATTTAGGCCTTTAAGACCCCTAAACATAATGGGCAAAATTTTGAGAAAACAATTCCCTCTACTTCTATATTTTACTTTTTAGGATGACATAAAACATGATTTCATGCTAAATTCTTCAATAGGATCTTCATCATCGTTATCAAGTGAAATTTTTTGGGCTGTTTTTGTCCAGCGATTGCTCATTCATAGCACACATATGTGCTGGGGATTACACACTCTCCATCGGAGGCTATCCCCTGTGGTATGAAGGTATGGAGAGATAACCTTGCATAAGTGTGTGTGCCCGAAATGCATATATGGCCAGGGGTCCTAAAGCAATGCACCCAACAAATATGCGCAATGTGACACGATCAATGCGCCAGATTTCTGCTGTGTCTGAGCAACAAGAAAATCATTGACATTAATGAATTAGTCTAGTGATTTTCCTGTATTTTTTGTGATATTATCATCAGTTAAAAAAAACCAAGGTGAAATTCACATCAGCTAAAAAATCAAGATTTGCATTCTTATGCATAGCTTTAGGAAGCCTTCATTTTGTCGAACAAAATTTGACACGGGCATGGATATCGACTGAAAAATGTTTGATATTGACATTCGTTCTCCCCAATTTTCTCAAAGATTCAACTTCAGGATAGGTAGAACCAAGGTAGATAAGAGAAATTTGCATAAACCACTCATTTAAATGTTTTTTAGCCACTGAAAACAAAATGCGTGGCTTTTGGTCCCCCATTTTCATTGTGAGCCGATGTAATTTACCTTTGCAGCAAATGTAAACAAAGAAAAGTAGTCTCCTAAATTTGTTTGTTTTATGGGTAGAAAATGTCATTTGGGGTAAAAATGTAAAAAGAATTTGTTAAAAATGTTTTTAAAAAGGCAATTATCTCAATGTTGATCCATGATACAGCTTGAATCATGAATATTCAAATGACAAAGAAAGATAATGTGTGAAATGAAGTGCAAGAGATTTAGTAAAATAAGCTGAAATTGGCTTCAATGAATTACAATTACAACCTCTAGGCAGAGTTTTTTTTTTCATTTGATTATTTAATTTGATTTATTTTATTCATTACAGATTTGCAGTTCTCTAACAGAGTGGCCATGGCTACCAACCAGGGCTCACATTACACACTTGCTATGAATTCTAAGTTTGAATCTGATGAATGGGAGCTGAATGAGGCATGGGGACGTGAAGGAAATGTGGAACTTGCTGTGCAATCAAGTCCTGCCATCGAGTCTCCTTTGGACTGTATCCAGCCGATAACCATCTCTAATTCACAACATTGGATTGGGGAGGCAATAGAGCTTGACCATGTTTCTCATAGTAAGAGTAACAGTGCAAGTGGTACTGGTACTCTAACTGAATGTCAGCCAGATCCGGAAAATCCTGCTTCCATGCCTAGACCTTTAGGACCGAGAGATCCAGAACCTGCTCTAAATGAATTTATAAACAGCCCTTCAGGCAGTACATGTATGTCCCCCACAGATTCCACAACCAGCTTACACTCACTGCGCATGGATTTAGATCTTGTTGAACCTGACAACGATCATCATGAGGACAACAGCAATAATGGGATGGACCAGAAGAGGTCTGAAATGGAGCCAGAGGAGTTTGCTCACCAACCCCCTGTTCTTGAACCAGTAGAGAAACCTGTAGGCAGTATGTCCCCAACAGAGTCAACATTGAGCTCACATTCACTGCACATGGATTGGGATCCTGAAGAAGATGACAATCAACATCAATCACACAAAAGCCATACTGAGGACAGATCAGCAATTGAGTCAGAGGAGTTTACGCATCAATCCCTTGTACTCGGACCAGTAGAGGATCCTTTAGAGGAGTCAGACTCAGAAGATCAAGAGGAACTGTTGGTTCCTGAATTTTACACATTGAAGGTAATGATGATAATCATGATAAATAATTTAGTTAGAGTAAGAATGATAAAACTAGTATTTCAATTCGTCACTGAAGACAAATTACATGTAGGTGATCTGTCTGTCCCTGTGGCAAATTGCTTTGTAAGATGTGATAATATTTCTGCAAGATAATAATCATGATAATGTTGATGATAAGATGGTCATACATGTAAGTGACGACAGTGACGATAACGATATATTGATAATGATCATAATGACAACAATAATGATGACAATAACCACGATAACTAGGGACACAGATTTTCTGTGATCACAGAAAACGGACGGAATTCACAGAAATGACCATTTGAAACGGAAAATGCAATTTGGAACGGAAAGTTGCGGAAAACCACTTTCATCTCAAAATTTTTCATTTTGTCAAGAATGAAATCGTAAAACTTACACTATTCTTGTGATTTGTTATGCAGTGAAAAAATATCGGGCCTAAAATCATGGTCAATAATTTGGAATACTTAGCAATATTCGTCAGATTCTTCAGAGACAGAGTACTGCCATTTTTTTTCTGGACCAATGGAGATTGTGACACACAACACGGTACGATAGGAGCAGCGAATCCCTATTATGCAAGCTAGGCGCATACTCATGCGGCCGAGAGGGAAGTAAGGCGAGATTGCTGTACACAGCCAGCACATTTTGAGTAAAGGGGCTGGCGTGTGCGCCTAGTATTATGTAATACTAGGCATGCACATACCAGCAGCAGGTGCTAAGTGCAGCTAAGTGCAACTAACAAAACTTAAGAAAGTTTAGAGAGTATTAAACTAGGACCAACTCAGTCTTTCTAGAAAATGACATTAGTGTTCATTACCCCTGTTGAAAAATGGGCCAATCCAATGACTTTCCCGACCTTGTCAATTAAACAAACGTGAATTTTAGTAACTTTAGATATTAATGAAAAACCTGAAAGTGATTTCATCATAAAAATCTGAAAATTAAATTTTCACCCCAGTGCTCACTCTTCACCAATCAGGCTCTACACGCAAAATGTGAAAAATTGACATTCCTCCTTTGATCGCAAAAATACGCCATGATCCCTTTGTCAAAATGAAAAATGGTGGTGACTGGTGACTGATCTTGTAGAAAATTGTCTTAGCTACAACATATCAAAATTTGGAAGAAAATCAACAACCTATTATTGAAATATTGTCAAATGAATACAAAAATTATGACCTCATTTTTTCAAAATCAAATTTTTGAGTTCATACATGTACACAAATATGACAACGTTATGATCGATCGAACCCCAATTCTTTTCATAAATTCGATCTACAACTCATAGGCTTTAAGAATATGTTTAAAAAAATGGGGGGTTTCCAGGCATTCTGACGAGCTATGACGGATTCTGTATTTAGGCATGTTTTTACTGCTTTTTACATTATATTGCCTATTGATGCACTCACGAATTTGAATGTTTGAGGCGCATGTGTGGCATTATGGAATGTCGAGAATGACTGTAGATAGTTTGAAATTGTCAAGAATAGTGTCAGGAATACAAACCATGCAAAAAAACAGCGTTTTTAAGTTCTGTACGCGCTGCGCGCGCGCGCGTGCACGGACAGAAAATTTTGAAATGCTTAAAATGTCCTGAAACGTACTCTGATTTGATTAAAAAGTGATTTTGAGCATTTTGAATATTGACGCGTGCGGATTTTGATAACATATTATATTGACCCTTGATCTGAAGTTTATGTGTGTCAAATATGGTTCATTTTTGATGACTCGTTATGAAGATATGATCGATAATGTGACTTCAAAAAATGGCGCCTGGATGACGTCACGATGACCTGATGACCTTGAAAAAATTTCTGGCACTTGACCTTGATTGGCCTAATGACTGACTGAAATTTGATGAATATTGACAGAGCTGACTTTGAATAATCATGCGGACAAAAAAGGTGGGGAAAAATAGAAATAAACAATTATAATAAAGAAAGAAAATTCTGACGAAATTAAAAGGTGATCTGTCTATGACAGACCATCTAATGATGATTGTGATGTTTTTGGACCAGTACTGTACGTGCTAGTCTTGTGATCTAAATAAACAGTAAGATACCGAGTACTGACTATATTTCTGAAGCAACATCCTCATACAGTATGCTTACCAAATTCTTTTTCAAGATTATCGCCAACTAATATCACATTTGCAGTGATGCTTGTGATGGTATTCTAAAACCTCTGAAAGTACCTCAGTCATTTTCAAGGAAATCCTAGCGAAAGCTCGTGCACTTTGAGGCATGCATAGTTAAAATTGTAAAAAAACTAACACATTCATGCTCTCTTGCCCCAGAGACTGACAGAGAACAATTCTACTGGCTGAGCATGATGATAGTGAAATTTAACATGATGCAATAACCTTATCTGAACTATTTTAGCTGCAAACTTAAAGGTCCCCTGCAACCCAAATGCAAGTTGATTCCTGTTGATGTGCAGGGATGCATACAATTTATATCTTGTACCCGTAATTCAAATATCTAAATTTAATAATTTATATACCTCATACATAGATTCTTATTTACTGATTGGTCAAAACTGTATCACGTGACATTTCGATCTATCATTGCGTCAGAGGGATTTGGCATTCTATCAGTTGACCTAAGGTCAAATGATAGAACGCCAAAACCCTGTGATAGAACGCGTGACCCCTCCGCGACTTTTGCACACACGTACTGATGTACATAAACAAAATTTGGTTCAGGTTTTAAGAGCGCATTCGCGAGTTGCTAGGCTATGACTACGTTAATTAATATACGCGATGCGCGTAAGAATTCAACATGGCGAGTGACTTAGCAAAGGATGAGGATGAAAAGGATGAAAAGGATGAAAAGGATGAAAAGGATGAGGTATATAAAACGAATATGGACTGCTCTGTAATCGGATGGTGGTTGAAATTATCACTCCCTCGGTGGTGTTCATACCGGCCCTTCTATCAACCCCTCGGCTTCGCCTCGGGGGTGATAGAAGGGCCGGTATGAACACCACCTTGGGAGTGATAATTTCCACCATCATCCTCGTGGGCAGTCAATATTTGTATAATATTTCATAATATTTTAAAAGATTTTTTAAATTCATTTTCTCAAACATGCTTAAGCTCCGCCCTAAAAAAATGCCCCAGATCTCATTCCTGCAATGACATCATCTGTCAATCATTAGTGAGCTAAGGAGAGACAGTGGTATGTAGCTTTGCCAGAGATGACCATCTGTTCTAATCGACCATACATTGCCTACATAGGAGTTGCTATGTCAGACATGCTGTAGCATCACCAGGAAAAGATGGTAATGAGGAGGTATTGCTTGAAAGCATGCAGTTCTATTGTGAGCATGTGCTGAGCTGGGGGAAGTTACATTCCACTGTCTATTGTAGAATGTTTGTGTAGCTGATATTGACAGATGATGTCATTGCAGGAATGAGATCTAGAGCTTTTTTTAGGGTGGAGCTTAGGTTGGGAAAAGTATTTCAAAAAAAATTCAAAATTCTATGAAACATACCTACACAATGTAGATGTTTTTAATAACAGAATATTAGTTGTATGCATCCCTGCACACCAACAGCAATAAACTTGCATTTGGGTTGCATTTGGGTTGTAGGGGCCTTTTAAAACTTGCTACTAGTATGCATCACCATAGTGAGACAAAGTAATTAGATGTGGCGTTTTATAGGTCAAAGGCCATATATATTCTGTTTTCTTTTAGAGTAATTCATTGTTTTAAGTACATGTAAATGCAAAGTGCATTTTATATACATGTACATGAATTGTATACATACATTGTATATGTGCACCATCACTTTTTAATCGATATTGCTGTGACAATATGCTTTATGAATTTTTTTCATCCACATACATGGACATGCTCATGTAGATTCTTTTTATTCTGGAATGGACTGTTACTTTGAAAGATGAATGATTTAGATTTCATTTTTTACTTCCGATTTTTTTTTTAATCATAGATCCAGCACCTGTTTCAAGAAGTGACCAAGGCCCAGTCTGATGCAACCAACTTGAAGATGGCTGAGTACTCCAACCAAAAGGATCCCTCCCAAACCAAGCAACCAGAAGAGCCACTACTATCCAAGCAAGAGAACGTTTCACAAGACTCTGATGCCAATAGACCTCCCAAGGAAGTTCTACTTTCAGACAAGACATTTGAGTCTCGTGCGAGTGCAAAGGGTTGTATAAATGTTACTAGATTTGGAAAGGTCACTGAGGCATTGGAAATGGATTTCGGCAGTGAAGTTGAAAGGCCTTGCCATGGTTCTTCTGGGGATACATGCTTTGAGAAGAACAATCTGGTGGCAGGTGATGATAGAGACATAGAGGATTCTAGTAAGCCACCAAAATGTTCTGCGAGTATGAAAAAGAGGATAGAAACACATGGCCTCATGCAGCATAAGGGGGGTCAGTATAACAAATCTGGTCCTATGATTTCTGGTAAACTGTCGTTATGTGGCTGTAAACAATGTGGGTGTTATTTTGGGAGTGAGACAACTTTAGGCCATCATCAGAAGGTATGCCAAGGAGTGATCTACTGTGAATCATGCATGGTAACATTTGCCTATAAAGATGCACTAGCAAATCTTATTCCACCTGCATTTGTGTGTAAGGACTGCGGGCTGAGCTTTCCATCAGATTGTGGACTTCACACAAGTACAGACAAGCCGCCATCATGGATCCAAGCATGCTCTTGTAGATATGACCCAGACACTAAGGTTTCAGGGCATCACAAGGCATGCAGAATGTCGGGTATTTCTTTGCTATTTCCAAGAATCTATAACACATGCAAATGCGCAAAAAAGAGGAGCAAAACAAATAAAGAAGTAGAGATAAATGGGTATGCTGGTGAAGCAAAGGATTCTCGAGGGAATGCAGATGTGAAGTCTGTTGGAAGGAACATGCTGGGTGGTGCATGGTCTTCAACAGCTATTAAGTGCTGCCAATGCAACAGCATGTTCAAACCAGTATATGACCTCTTCCTGCATCTACAAATAAAAGATGGAAAACTGCAATGTGGTAATTTGAGAGATGAAAACCTTCTTTCAAGTCTAACTTCTAGCTATGCATGTTACAAGAGTTGTGACTTATACACGCGTAAAGAACGTGTTCAAAATTATGATGGCATTGTGGCTCTTCAAAAGAAAGGCACTGCAACTCAGAAGCCGATTACACTGGCTCTTTTATCAGCAAAAAGTACAGATCGCCAAGAACGTGTAAAAAATCATGATTGTATTTCAACAGCAAAAAGTGCAGATTGCAAAGAACAGATGCCAAGGAAAAAGGGTAGAAGAGTAAGAGATAGGAAAGGTGGGCTTCTTGACCACACATATTCAGCGAAACCTCCTTGCCAACCATCCTTGTGCGAGATATGTGGCCTTTGTTTTCCAAACTGCATTCTCCTTGAGAACCACGCCAGGGAGCATGTCCATGAAAGAAGCAACATTTGTCCTCCGCAGAAACCAATTACCATGTACCCAATGAACAATGGAAAATATGCAGAAGAGACAAAGAGCATGTTACATAATAGCAAGAAAGGGGAAGTATATCAGCTACTACAGAGGCACCCAAAAGAGAGCATCAAGCCGACTAGCAAGAAGACTGATTCTAAATCCCAGCCAAAGAATGGAGGTCCTGATCAGTTTCAACAGAGTCCATTGGTGGAGAACATCAAGCATACATGTACTAGCAAGAAGACAGACTCTCAATCTCAGCCAAAGAATGGAGGTCCTGATCAGTTACAACAAAGTCAATTAAAGAAGAGCATGAAGAAGACTGATTCTCAGCCACATCAGAGGCAACGTAGGTTTGTTTTGCTTCGAGGTGAGGGAAAGCATCAATTTCAATGCCTTGCTGAAGACAAGATGGCTTTTAAAATCCATGACAATTCCATCATACTTGCAAATGTTCTTCAGTGCATTTGGTGTAAGAAGTATTTCAGCCAGCGAGATAACCTTAAGCAACACAAATGCAAGATGAAGCCTGACAGGGCTGATCCTTACACATATGCAGGGACAAATTCATATTTGTGTGAGTATTGTGGATGTTCTGTTGCAGACTATTTCACCTTCTTTACGCACATGGCTCAGCACAGATGTATCATGCTTAAAACAAAAGAATGTAGCTCAGTACTTCAATCTGCCAACTTAGCTGATTGTACTCCAGCGACCAATAATGCCTGCAAGGGAAGGAAGCCCTTTTGGTGTCAGATATGTAGTAAAACTTTTCTATCTGAGAGTCAACTCCTTAGGCACAAGAATATGCATCATATTGAAAGTCTGCATCCTGTTCCACTGCAACAACAACCATATCCGTATAGAGGTGATTTGAACACTGAAAGCAGAGTGAAGAATTCAGGGAGTGGAGTACATGTGGATGCAGTGGGATGTAGCCCTATTCCTGAGTCTGCCAACATAGCTGATTCTACTCCAGAGGCTAGTAGCACCTCCATTAGAAGTAAGCCGTTTGTGTGTCAGATATGTAGTAAAGCTTTTGCATTTGAGAGTCAACTCCTGAGGCACAGAAATGTGCATCGTCTTGAAAGTCGGCGTCCTGTCCCGAAGCAAGAACCACCAGAGCCTGATACAGATGATAAGAATACTCGAAGTACAGTGAAGATGGCAAGGAGTGGAAAGAAAGGCAGCATAGAAGAGAATAGAAATGGATGGAGATTTAATATGGCTGATATTTCTCCAGAGGCCAGTAGCACCGCCATTAGAAGTAAGCCCTTTGTGTGTAAGTTATGTAGTAAAGCTTTTGCATTTGAGAGTCAACTCCTGAGGCACAGAAATGTGCATCGTCTTGAAAGTCGGCGTCCTGTCCCAAAGCGAGAACTACCAGAGCCTGATAAATATGATGAAAGTAACGAAAGTGTGGGGAAGAAGAAGAAAGTTGGCAAACTAGTGGAAAAATATGGGTGGAGATTCAAGATAATAGGAGCTGATGGTGAAACCAAAAATGGTACTAGGAGAAGAGGAGCTGGCGGGAGAAAGAATCAGCAGCAGGGTCCCAAATCAGCACCTAGATGGGGTAGGAGGGCTCGCTCAAAGGTAGAGGTTAAGCGCTATTTTTGTCGTGCTTGTGATAAAGGGTTCCCTCATCCCTGGCGGCTAAGGAAACACATGGCAATACATTCACATTTCAACTGTGATAAGTGTGATGGATTGTCATTTGCATCAAGTGTGGAATTAAATAATCATTTGCTTGCACATATCGGGCAGTCAGAGTCTGCGAGACCTGAGCAACGAGGTCCTGAATCATCAGCACCTAAAGAGAACACTAAACCCTCAGCAGCTGAAGAACTGAAGTCTCTACAAAGTGGGCAGCCCAAAGAGAGTAACGAGGCCTTGATGGCCAAAGAACTGAAGTCCACAAAAAGTACACATTCTGAAAGCAACTCAAAGTCCTTGATTGCCCAAGAATTGGAGTCTGTACATAGGGGGCATCCTAAAGGGAGAGCCAAATCTTCAAAGGCCAAAGGACTTCAGTCCAAACAAAGTGGACAATCTAAAGGAAGCAACAAGTCCTCAAAATCCAATGAACGAAAGTCTGGACAAAGTGTGCAGCCTAAAAAAAGAAAGTCAATGACCAAAAAGTTGCCAATTGTACAGAGTAGACAATCAAATGGAGGTTACAAGTCCTCAACAGAAAAAACCCTGAAGTCTGGACATCATAGACAACCTAAAGGAAACACCAAGTCCTCCTCAAGGACAAAAGATTCAAAGTGCCTAAAAAGTGGTCAACCAGATGTTAGTGCTTCTGTACCCAAGATTAGCACTGTAGGTGATAAGCGCTTTTATTGTAATCTGTGCAGTTTAGGGTTCCAGCGTTCCTCACAGCTGAAGAATCACATGGTCATACATTCAGACCTCAGCTGTGACAAGAGCGATGGCTTGACCTTCCCATCAAGTGCAGAATTGAAAAGTCATATGCCCACACACACTGACCAATTCAAATGCCCAAAGTGTGAGACCTCATTTGCCTCTCAAAAGAGTTTAAAAAATCACGTCGCCAGTCATTCTGATCCAGTCCCGCATGTATGTGATGTGTGTTTGTTTGCCTTTAAATCACTAAAATCCCTAAAAACACACCAAATTATGAACCATTTTCCAAAACTCTGAAAGAAATCGCATTTTTAGCATTGAGAAAATGATAGAAAAGTGAGGGGAGAAAAATCAAAGAGAAGAGATAAGGTGTAAGCTATAAAGTAGAAGAAGAAGAAGAATGGGCTCCCATAACATCTTTTAATCCCCGCAGAGGGTTGGAGAGAGTTGATTCCAGAAATAATGTACATGAAACCTGAGTGCATGTATTGAGAAACATGCATTTTCTTTTAAACCCCATCATGTAATTGCATTCTTTTTATATGCAGAAGGAAAGTGAACCTAGACTTTTTTGGACACAATTATAGCTAGTCTTGAGATCTGGCAATGAAAAAAAAAATGCATGGGTCACATAATGCAGCACATTTAACTCTGAAATCAACATCCTACATCCCAAGTAGATCAGATAGAAAGTAGTTTACATGTATATGAATGTAATAATCAAAGAAAAATGAGAAAATTAGTTGGATGGGCAGCCAGTAGAAGAAGCGTAATTGCATCTGTTGCTGCTTATCACTGCACTTGATGTGGTCATCCGTCAGTGTTCAGACATGTTTACATACATGTGTCCATATACCTTTACAGTGGTGCTAACAGTTTAGTGAGTGTATGATAGATTTAGAGAGACTCAGAAAATTCCTTCTGAAATGCTTTTCCATTCCCAGAGATCACGACTGTGATTCAGACTTAAGTCTGTTGAGTTACTTACAAATAATTGATTTTAGATGCAGATGTTTCAAATGTAAATGCAAACTGAATATGCAATGCACATTTTTTCCAATTGTACCCCTAAATGGGCCTGACCACAACAGTGGAACCTCATTTTAACAAACTCCCTGGGACTAATGGAATTTCCTTGTTATTATGAAACCTTGTTATATCAGGGCTAAAAAAAAAAAACAGTAAAATGCAAAGAAGTGGGGCCAGCAAAATTATTGTGTTATAATGAGAGTTGGCTGTACAGTGGAACCTCATTATAACAAACTCCTTGGGGACCCAGGAAATTACCTCTTTATATTGAACCCTTGTTATATCAGGGTTAAAAAGCAGAATACAAAGAAGTGGGACATGCAAAATCCCCTTGTTATAACGAGAGTTTGTTATAACGAGAGTTTGTTATAACAGTGTTCTTTATAGCGAAGTTCCACTGTGTCATAGTGTTCTTTATAAAAAGGTTCCAATACATAGGGAAATTTTTAGGCATTGTGGAATGATAAAAAAAAAATACATGTATCTAGCTAACCCTGTGATGACTATTTTTAAGTGATACCTGCTTCAGAAAAATGTGGTACTTAAACTACCTGTCACTTTATTAATCAAGTACATTGTACTTTCAAAGTGACCAAAGAGGAAAGTCTCAGAGAACATTGGTCAAGTCGATGACAAAAAAGATTCTGTCCAATTGCTAATGTTCTATAGGAAAACGTGTAGCGAGAAAATTTTTAGAAACGTAATACATGTACATGTATAATAATGATAATAACAAAATAATGAACCATTTTACCCTGCTACAGTAGAACCTCGTTATTACAAACTCCTTGGCCTGAATTCACAAAAGAGGTTTAAACCATGACTAAGGTTTAAACCTCCGTAAGTGTACTAAAATAAGCGTAAATCAGCGCACATTGCCCATGTGCGCGCTCAAAGAAAACCGTGGTTTAAACCAAACCTCCTTTGTGAATTCGGGCCCTTGGGACCAATGAAATTACCGGTACTTCTTGACATCAAAACCTTGCTATATGAGGGCTAAAAAAAAACAATAGAATACAAAGAAGTGGGACAGGCAAAATTACACTGTTATAACGAGAGTTTGTTATAACAGTGTTCTTTACTACCAGATTCCACTGTATTACATCTATACAGATATATGGAAAAAAAAAATTGTGAATTCACATTTTTCAGGATTTAAATCATACAGTGTACATGTAGTCCATATATGTCATTATGCAGCTTATTGTGGATTGATCATACATGTAGATTATTACCAGTATGATTACATGTTTTTGTGTTCACTGGTATAGCTTGGATTTATTCGGGGGGGGGGGGGGGGTGCTTGTTTTACATTGAAAATGAGGAAGGTAAGTAATTGAGGGGGAGTATTTTTACTTAACTTTTTTTTGTTGTTTGTCTTTTTCAAAGACTTGTAGCCAGATCAAAATAATTCATGTTTTAATTACATGTTTATAGTGGATATGCAAACATTGCTCCCTGATTAACATACCTGTACTTTATTACCAATATGAGTACTTTTTTGTTGCATTCAGTGGTGTAGCTCGATGCTATTCGGGGGGCGGGGGGGTTCTGTTGATCATGTTATCTTCTCTTCGTTCCCTCTCCCCTTTTTCTCCCTTTTCTTTCTCTTTCTATTTTTTTTTTTTGCCGGGGGGAGGGGGGAGGCCAGTTCTGGTGATCACGTTATCTTCTCTTTGTTCCCTTTCCCCTTTCTTTCTCTTTCTGTCTTTTTTTTTTTTTTTGCCGGGGGGGGGGGGGGGGCAACACTTGACCATCGAGAGTTTTGGAGGCTGGGGCAAATCGCCCTCAGTCCCTGTCTTCTAGCTCTGTCCCTGATGAATTAATTTAGGACAGAAAGATGAATGTATACATGTATTTACATTACTTTGCATTGATTAGGCATACATGTGCATGTATTTTAGAAAGGTGTTAGGAAAGTATAGATGGCCTCTAAGGGGCTGGTCACATTTGTCCGAAAATGATAGATGTTGTCATTAAAGGTACATCCCAGGGCTGCCCTACTAGTAACATAAACAAGCATACTCACTCATACACACCATATAGTAGGGTATACATGTACCTTTAATTCCAGATCTCGTTACAATTTCCGTTATCAGACAAATGTGACCAGCCCTTAAAGGGAAGCTTGAGTTCTGGGAAAGGTAAAAAATAATTCGTGAAATCTCTCATTCCTTTTATGTCAGTTTGAAAGAATACCATAGTAGAAAAGTTCCCTGAAAAGGATTGGTCTTCAAATGCCCTCATATTCAAAATACATGTGTGACGAGAAATGGCTGAAATGTTTGGGCCGAACATGTGTATGTAGTCCCATATACATATTTCTGTGTGCAGAGCATTTGACTCTCAGTAGGATTGAGTCAATTTCTTCTTGTTTTGATGATACGTACAGTGGAAACTCAGTATAACGAGGTCCTTGGGACCATCGAAATTAATTGTTATGGCAGGAATCTCGTTATATCAGGTTAAAAAAAACAATATAAAGAGCTGGGACCAGAATATTACCTTGTTATATCAGGAATATTGTTATATCAGGAATATTGTTATATCAGACCTCTTGATACTGAGTTTCCACTGTACCAAAACCTTATGCAATAATTCTTATGTAGTATATAATCAACCTTTCCCAATTGTTTTGAGACAGTTTCTTTCACAATCGCATGACCAGAACTCAACTCTATCTTTAAGACCGATGGTTCACAGTGCAAAAGGTTTAGGGCCAGTCATTAAAGGGAAAATCCAGCTCTAGAATAATTCAATTTCAGTGAAAGCAGAGAAAAGATAAAAATTTGGCAAAAGCATGACAAGTAATGAGAACATTCATGATACTGTATTTTCAGAGATTTTTATCTATCGAAGAAAAATTGGCAAGTTGATCGTGGGTTTGCTTTACTTCCCAACAATCATTTTGCTTATTGATTTTGATATCAGAAGTACATGTATTTGTCTGATCTTTCTCAAATTTCTCTGTTTCTCTGAGTTGAGCTGCATTCTTCAAAATTCTTTTAGAGGCCAGGATGTTCCCCAAAAGTTTCACAAGACCAGAATATTTGAAATTGTTAACATTCAATGTACAGTGTATATTATATGTTGTTTTTTTTTTTTTTTTTTTTTTTTTTTTCATTTGTGGAAATAACATGTTTCTGAAATGAAGATACACATTTATTTTTGATAAATGGTTCATGTACTCTTATTGAAGAAATAAAACAAAAGCAATTAATCAAAAGCATCACTTCGTGTAGTTCATCGACTGTTACAAAGTGTTTCTTGGGACACTTGACCTGTCACCCATAATCACATGGACCTACATGTATTAATAAGGTCCATGATGATACATGTAGTCATGAAATAAAGTTTTCAGATGTAATATTGAATCCAAAGGCTTCATAATCTGAAGACCCACCTCCACAAACCTTATAGTCATGGATTGTATTTCCGAACAGATTGTATTACCGAACGCGTACAGTTAAGCGCCTAAAATGGGTTTTCATACACGTGGGACTACGCGTATGAAAACCATACTAATGAAATAAAGGTTGTGTCTTTTTCCCATAGATTTCACACGTTCGGAAATACAGTACCTTTTTCAAGGGACCAAAACGGCGCGTCGTTGGGAAGGGGTTCACTCGGAAGGGAATATCGTATTAAATCTACGTTGTCTTTTTCAAATTCCATCCACTTCTTTTTCTGTAGGACTTTGAGCATTCATTATGTAAGTTTGACATATATTCGTTTGATATTTTATTTGCTATCGTTGATTTTCTGAAAAGTGTTCGGAAACTGGATCCACCACCATACAACAACAAAATAAATTCATGCTGTTAAACCAGAAACTTTTGCATGCAAAAAAACGGCCACAAATTTCTTCAGTGGTTCAGATTTACAAAACATTCATACCAAATAGGAAATGTATCAAGGCATTATAATTCTGCATATTTTGTAAAATTTCAAAAGTCTCTGGTACATGTATATAACTGTAATCATCTTCCCGTTACGTGTATTCGATTAAAAAATAATAATAATAACACCGTTCACATGTATGGCCACTCCTAAATGCATACTTCACATGTATGATGTACATGTACATGTACATGTGCAAACATTCAGAAATTTACAATTATTGATTTTGTACATGTAAGAGAAAGGAAAGTCTCGTTTTGTTTCCTGATTACAAGTTGGTTTTGAACGAAACAGAAAATTAAAGAATGTGATAAGAAACAAGAAAGTTCTCATTTTTTGGAAGTTGTAATCACGTCGAACAGAAATTGGAAACTCCATGACTTTTCTTGCGATCTCCTCTCCCATTTGCTCAGTACAGAAAATTTCATACATTGTTATTTTCTTTGTTTTTTATGAAGGAATAGATTTTGTTTCAAACCGGTTTTGTGTGAAAACATACGATTAAATCTAAGGTGCATGTATGATTCAATATTTTCTTTAGAGAAAATGGAAATTAATGATTTTTGGGGGTACAGGGCAAATGGGAAAGGAGATTGCAGAGTTGCCAATTTGTGTTTGATTGATTACAACTTTAAACATTCATAACTCTCTTATTTCATATCGGATTTGGCTCAAACTTTGACTGATCTGTTTCTCTCATTTTTCTTCTTTTATTCAAATCAACTTATAGTGATTTGGTAACTTTGTAGAGGATTGATTAAATCTGAGCTGCCTGGTCTTACATGTTATCAGTGCATGTAATATGGTGTAAAAATGTAGCCCGGGGGGGGGGGGGGACCACTTCAAAATCATCATGTGCTTCACAAAAGTTAACATATGCAAGTGACCGGAAATGCCAGACTCATTTTCCCCCATAGACTCAGCGTTAGACTAAAGCTTTTGTAAATGGGAGTATTCAGTCATAGATATCTTAATAATAGCATTATATATTTGAAAACCTTTCTGTGCCTGGCTATTCATTTGTCCTTCTGAACATCATTATACAAGACAGATATCAAAATTCAACAATTTATTTAAATCAAGCCTCCACAAAGTTACCAAATCCCTTTAATACCAGTGTGGACTTTCCCTTTAAAGCCTACCACTATTTTCTTGCTCATATATACCTCACCCCCCCCCCCCTCTCTCTCTCTCTCTCTCTCTCTCTCTCTCTCTCTCTCACTCCATCTCTCTCTGTTTCTCTCTTTCTACCTACCTACCCCTCTCTCCCACTGTCCCCCTTCTCTCTCTCTCTCTCTCTCACCTTGTACCTTGATCGGCTGCTAGGTAATTCATTTAGGGATATTTTTCTTTGTGTGATATATCCCCTTTCTTTGGGGGGGGGGGGCGTAATGCAGATGATTAAACTATTCGAGAGGAAATAGCCATTCATGGAAAAATGGCATAAGTATGACAATGAGTTATAAAGTTATAATATTTCCTTTTGAAATCACAAAAAAGCAAGGGGGAAACTCTAGCTCTTCTGCAATTCATTAGTCACGGTGTACAATTTTCTTCTTTCAAAGTATTCAATTCAATTCAATTCAATTCAATTTATTCAAACCAATCAAACATACAAAGTAATAAACATAATACAGTGGAATAGTAATACAATAGTTTGAATGAGAGGTTTGGGACCCATAGGAAGCAGAGCTTGTGAATGGGGCCCCTTTTATGAGTATAAATAACGTATTATATTAATATATAAGATGGCAAGATGAAATATATGTTCAAAGAGTTTAACTTATTTACAGAAGTATGAGTATACTGTACACTCATAAAACACCACACACACACACACACACACACACACACACGTCATACAACATGGCTTCCTGAGTTTCAAGTATACGTGCAACTTGGAGTCTGCCAAATAGATATTTTTGACACATAATTTTGAACCTAGACAATGTGGTACTATAGTCCTGATGTTCAGGAGCAGCTTATTCCATTCTTTAAGACAAAATATTGAAAACGAGTTGAGAGCAGTATGAGTTCTTACGTTAGGATGATGAATAAGATATATCTGATGTGTATTATAATGGTGGAGGGCAGAGTTTGCCACAAACACATCTTTCAAAAATGAGCATTGAGTAGAGTTGAAATTTTTTAAACATAAAAATCAAACAATTAAGAGAGACCAATTCATCAAAAGGCAATGAGATACAAACAAAGGAGTGCAAAGGCTTCTGTAATTTGAAATGGTTAGAACCTATATAGTAGCTTTCTTTTGGAGAACTTGCAACTTATAAATATGACTCCTAAAGGTATGTCCCCAAGCAATGAGTACATTTAAAATGAGGCACAACAATATTATACAGAGTGACTAAGGTGTGTTGGGGTAGAAAGAACCTCGGTTTAGAAATTACACCAACACTCCGAGAGACTTTTGAACATACATTACTATAAGGTGTTCTTTCCAGGTTAAATGCTTGTCAACCTTAACACCGGGGCCAGAAATTGTACACTTTCATTGTGGGTGATCTGATGACCACCAATAATTAACGGGTTGACATTTTCAGGAATTTTCCTGCCTCTTGATATGAAAATAACGCACTTCGTTTTCCCCGCATTCAACATGAGCCTATTACAACAGAACCATTCATAAAGATTGTTAATCTCTTTGTTAAATGACGACATTAAATTGTGAATGTTTTTGTGCGAAAATAATAAGCAAGTGTCATCACCAAACAGCGAATATGAAAACAACTTCGATGAGTTAATTATGTCATTTATATAAACCAAAAACAATAAGGGACCAAGAACTGAACCTTGTGGCACACCAGGTCTGACATTATTAGATTGCGATTTGACACGTACCATTTACCACACCAAATTGCAACCGATTTTCCATGTAACTTTTGAACCAGGTTAAAGCTATTCCACGAACACCGCAGTGTTCAAGTATACTTAAAAGGATATTGTGGTCAACGGTGTCAAATGCCTTTGACAAATCTAAAAATACACCAAGGCAGCATTTGCCACCATTAATAGCATTCATAATAGTATTCATCAAATTCAAAACACCCATACTAGTAGAGAAATTTTTACGAAAACCAGATTGTTGTGGAATCAAAACATTATTGAAGGAGGAAATTTTATAAACTGTTTTTTTCCAAAATCTTTGAGAATATGGGTAACAGAGCAATCGGTCTTTAATTTTCAATGCACTTATTATCATTCAGTTTTTATATACTGGAACCACTTTGGCTACTTTTAATTTGATCGGAACTATACCTTGAGACAAGGACTTAATAAAGATATCACATAATGGATCAACAATAAGTTGCATACAGTCCTTAATAATCCTAGGAGAAATATCATCAGAGCCACATGACTTTGAGGGTTTTACATGTAGGGTTGAAACAAAATTAATAATTTCATGGACAGGTGTGGGTCTTAAGTATAAAGATGAGGGGTGATTCTGTATTGACAAATGATTCTGATATGAGGTCTGAACAGGTGGAATATCCTTGCATGATTTAGCAGGCAAATCAGTATGAAATATTTATTGAAATATTCTGCTTTTTGCAAATTAGATGTTAATGACGTCTTCTCATGGTACATTTCAGTTGGGATCGGTACTTTTTTCCCTCTTCCTATAGTAAATCATTAATATGTGACCAAGTTTTCCTAATCTTCAAACAAGTGGTACATGTATCGCGCTTAATTTGTTTTCATTTCAATGAATGTAGGCTTCGATCTACTTTTTAATGAATACAGTGGAACCTCCTTACATGTACTGAAGAAAACTGATATTACAAACTCTTATGATTTTTGCGGGTCCCACTTCTTTGTATTACATTATCTTCTAACCATGATAATCTCCTTGGTTCCAAGGAGTTTCTTATAATAAAGTTAAATTTTATGTCCTACCGGGGAGGTGGAAGAGTTTGATTTAAAAGGAAAAAGAAGAAGAAGAACAAGAAGAACAAGAAGAAGAACAAGAAGAAGAACAAGAAGAACAAGAACAAGAACAAGAACAAGAACAAGAACAAGAACAAGAAGAACAAGAAGAACAAGAACAAGAACAAGAACAAGAACAAGAACAAGAAGAAGAAGAAATCGTGAGAGGGTCTACTTTCAGTAATTCCGGTACATATATATATGTATGTGCATACATGTAGGCCCACTTACGTTGCTGAAAGGAGATTCAAAAGATTTTGAGCTGGCCATCTTTTTCTGAAAATTTAACTTGTTTGTTTAAATTCTCAAATTGCAGCTTCCATAAAAAAAAAAAACTTACACACAAAAATGATCTTTCAAATTTGTGCACTTTCTTCCTGCCCCCGCCCCCCCCCCCCCCCCCCTAGCGTATGCCAGATTCGGGCCGGGCTAAATTTGCCCTTAAGTTCCACCCGCCCAGCGGCCCCATCCACCTCCCTTTCCTATCCGCCAGTGAATTCTGACTCAAGATATGATGTATTAAAAATGCATCTTAATGGCACATATACAATAATTCATTAATAACGCTAAAAAAAAAAAAAAAATTTTTAAATCAAACATTTTCTGCCTCTTAATAAAACACGCCTTTATGGATTTTGACTTGCTGAATTCGAATATTTAACAATGAAAATTGACGATTGGCTCATTTTTTCAAGATTTCATATTTCCTGTGGCTCTTTTGCTTCATACATGTATCACCCTGAAATTTGCACATTGTTAACTCGAAGGGTGTCCAGTTAATTTAAAGTAAGTTTTATATTTCAACATTGATATATATTGTTCTCATTATTCTCGCAATTGTAATGACTATATCAGTAGCGTAGCTAGGATTTTTTTTTACAAGGGGGGCAAATTCTGCTTCTCTCGCCAGCCGCTCCAAAACTGGCTCCGGGGGGGGGGGGGGCGACAATTTTTTTTTTTCGCCAGCCCTCAAAAATGTAGCTCAGTGGGGGGGGGGGGGGGGGGGGGAGTTATCAGATATTTTCCTCCATAATTCTCTGACAAGCAAACAAAAAAAAAAATCGAGGAAAAGTTGTCAGGGGGGGGCACTCTGCCCCCCTGCCTCCCCCCCCCCCTCAGCTACGTTAGTGATGACTATGCATATAGGCCTATAGTTTGACTTTTCATATATGAAATCTGTATGAGTGAATCCCAAGGGGTTATGAATGAAAACATCATAGTGTGTTCCAAAGTAAATATTCATGTTGTCTTTACCTCTTCCTTTTGGCCAAAAAAGGGCCAAGAATAACCAATCCTCGAATAGGGTGTACGATGCAAAATCTTTAAAATCCCTGTAAAGGATTAAAATTCAGAAATTTCTTGCGGGTTTCCCTGAAGGGTATCAAAGGCCTCTCGACTTAAATCCTCGTTTAGGGTGCTTTTCAGAAAGTCATGGACGCGGATGCCGTGCAGGCCTCAATGAGAAATAAGCCCCCAGGGATCTTTCTCTCAAAATTTTAAGTAGACTCTACGTCAATTTTTTTTTTTTTTTACTCTAGGTCTAGACCAGTTTAAAAATTAGCTCCGGATGTTTAGCATTCAATCAAAAACAAAACGTTCTGATGACGTCAAACATCTAGCACATCATCAAATCGATAATCAACGATGGTCTGACTTCGTCGGCTTCGAAAATTGGTAATTAAAATTTAACTTTTCAAGTTTTGTTATTTTTCTTTATATTCTGTCCTTGATTTAGTGTGGCTCAATCAGATTTCTTGAATTATATCTCCACTGAAATTGGCCCAAGATAGGCCATAGGCCGTACCATTTCGATTTTATATGAAGTAACGGCGATCGCGACGCGTCGAGTCGCCAGGTCCAACACTGCACACATGGTACCGACCATAGGTCTACGTATTATACCGACGTAGGATCCGGACCAACTCGGCACTACAGACAACTCGGCCTTTGGCGGAGATGTCCAAAAGAGCTGAATCGATCGCAAAGATTTATCTCTTTTATGTTGCAGGCCCCTGAAAAGTGGGCACAATGTAGGCCTTTATTTTTTTTAAGCCTGAAAAAGGGAATGGGGCAGCGGCCAAATCGCCCCCCCCCCCCACCCCCTGGATCCTGGATGAGAAAAAAGTCCAAACGTACCCTTTGGCCTTTCACCAAAACCGGGGGGGGGGGGGGGGGGGGGGGGGGCTTTGGATGAATGGTCGTGTTCCAGTCAACGCGATGCTACCCAACCTTTTGGTACAAGCAGACTGGAACGGCACCATTCATCCAAAGCCCCCCCCCCCCCTTTTATTGCTGAAAGGGTGTGTTGGGAGCATTGGGTTGCATCATGTTGACTGGAACGGAACCATTCGTCTAACCCCCCCCCCCCCCCAAGTTTTGACAAAAGGGTGCGTTGACCTTTTTTTTACATTGTATTATTATCAGTTGGCCTATTATATTGTATGGTGGTTGATCCAGTGTCCGAACACTTTTCAGAAAATCAACGATAGCAAATAAAATATCAAACGAATATCTGTCAAACTTACATAATGAATGCTCAAAGTCCTACAGAAAAAGAAGTTGATGGAATTTTAAAAAGACAACGTAGATATTCCCTTCCGAGTGAACCCCTTCCCACCAACGCGGCGTTTTGGTCCCTTGAAAAAGGTACCGTATTTCTGAACGTGTGAAACCTATGGGGAAAAAGACAACCTTTGTTTCAATAGTGTGGTTTTCATACGCGTAATCCCACGCGTAGGAAAACCCATTTTAGGGGCTTAACTGTACACGTTCGGTAATACAATCTGTTCGGAATTACAATCCTTGACTATACCGTAGACTGCCCTGTTTCCGCTCACCTGCGCGACAGGGCTTCACAGACAAAACGGCCGTCTTCCACCGCTCGAGTTTCTTCGGTGCGCAATGAAGGTGTGCAACTCACTAGCCTATGGCAGCATACACACTGCAGGGAACATGTACACCAAAAATGGTTCACTTTCGATCGCGCGTAAAACGGAGATACGCGAATGACGTCACTATGCAGAAGTGAGCAATCCGCTTATTTATGTATGAACAAACTATTTTAAAAAACATAAACCTATAGTCAAGGATTGTAATTCCGAACAGATTGTATTACCGAACGTGTAAAGTTAAGAGCCTAAAATGGATTTTCATACGCGTGGGATTACACGTATGAAAACCACACTATTGAAACAAAGGTTGTGTCTTTTTCCCATCTAGGTTTGACACGTTCGGAAATACAGTACCTTTATCAAGGGACCAAAAGGCCGCGTCGTTGGGAAGGGGTTCACTCGGAAGGGAATATCGTATTAAATCTACATTGTCTTTTTAAAATTCCATCAACTTCTTTTTCTGTAGGACTTTGAGCATTCATTATGTAAGTTTGACAGATATTCGTTTAATATTTTATTTGCTATCGTTGATTTTCTGAAAAGTGTTCGGACACTGGATCCACTACCATACTCGTTAGAACGGTCAGAAAAAAATTGTAGTAAAATATGAATGTTTATTTACAAAGATAGTTACGCTACAATTCCTGAGGTTTTACCTGGCCAATTTCTAGTAGGAACTCATATTTAAAAAGAAATTATCCATGATTAAACTCGACCGTGCAGCCGCGTGAAACCCCTGCCCTATTTTCGCTCACCCTGCATTATACAGCCATTACTTATCAGGACACCGCGGCCCGTGCATGCTATAGTAGAGCTGCTAATGAGCGCAAAACTTGCAAAGTTTTTGCAGCACGTAATATGCTAGTATGCGCACAATAAAGGCGGAATGCCAGTGATTTGAAAAGAAAAGACTATTCAATATGGCTTATCAAAATATGGCGAGGAAATAATCATTAATTAGCTTGCATTTAAACCAATGTAATCGTTTTATTGCATGTGCGCCCACTAGCGAGCGGAATTAGGACGGGTCATCGCGGAAAAGGGACCGGAAAATGCTTCGCGCAGTCGGCGCACTACAGACGGCCGCTTAGGAATTCAGGAGTACGAGTGTCATGGTACGATTCGCTAGAATGTTCGCGTCAAAATGGTGTACATTAGCGCCTGTGTAATTCTTTAAAAGTAAAATTATCCGTGAAAAACTGCAAAAGTGAGCGGAAACCGGGCAGTCTATGGTATCCCCCGGCAGAATGCCGGAGGATACTTTGGACTCAGCAGCGTTAACGCCCGCACCGCCGCATCATATTCTTTTGTACGCTCTAACTGCCACATTCCCATTTATAGGGTAAAAGGCCATATTTTTGTGGATGGTTTGTGTGCGCTCTGTAGGCCATATTTCTCAACAGATTTCGTTCAAATTTTGAATGTACAGGTGTATCTTGGTATAATCTAGAAGCCTAGAGATTTTGGTGATGCTGCCTCGAGTGTTCCATCATTTGTAGGGTCAAAGGTTATATTTTGATAGATGTTTTGTACATGTATGCACTCTTGTGTGTGGTCTAAATGCCACATTTCTTGATGATTTCTTTCAAATTTTGTATGGAAGTGTATCTTGGTAAAATCTACGCACCTATAGTTTTTGGTGATGCTGCCACCAGTGTCCCATCTTTTATAGGGTCAGAGGTCATACTTTGGAGGATATGGCATGAGTGCACTCTGCAGGCCACATTTTTTTGATGGATTCCTTTCGAATTTTGTATGGAGATGTATCTTAGTGCAATCTACACATCTTCACTTTTTGGTGATGCTGCCCTCATTGTTCCATCCTTTATAGGGTCAAAGTTATTTGTCCCTTTTGTGCACTCTTACTGCCACATTTCTTAATGGATTTCTTTCAAATTTTGTATGGAGGTGTATCTTTGTCAGATCTACATATCTTTAGTATTTGGTGATGCTGCCACCAGTGTTTCGTCTTTTATAAGGTCAAGGGTCATATTTTGGACGATGTCTTGTGTGCGCTCTGCAGGCCATATTTCTTTATGGATTCCAGCTGGCCTAAGCCTAATTTCCCGTTATTTTCAGGCAGCCAATCAAAATCCGTTTAATATTTTGCACGCATTAGTTCCTTTAGTTTCTGTTTATATTGTTAGATTTCGGCTTTCTGTTCATTCTTGCGGTACATGTATACTCTGATGAGTGCAAGAGGAAAAGCTTCATTATATCTCTCTTCAACGCCATTTTCAGTATTACTCTCATAATAATGCCAGGAGTGCCAAATTTGACAGACGTAGTACGGTAAAAATGTTCACTATTTTATTATTGTCATTATTAGGATCTTTTTCTGTCATGGACCTATAACAATACGCTATTCTCAATTTATTTAGAGTACTGCTCCAAGGGAAAAGGCACTTAAGAGCTTATTGTACAACAAACAGGAGCGTTCATCACCAATATGTAAAAAAAAACTGACAATCGACTCACCACATTGCCAATTTGAGATTGGTATACATGTAGATTTAGTGATCTCATTTCTCAGACATCCATAACTTTCTTATTCCTTGTCCAATTTCTTTCAAACTTTCACCATCCTGTTTTCTTTTTTTTTCTGCTTTCTTATTTTACTGCTTTCACACAACTCATCTTGTTCCAATGTTGGATTATATTATTAATACATGGTTGGGAGTGCGTTAGTGCGATCCGGCAACACAAAGGTTTTTATCGTGGTGTACTAACGCACGAGGTGTAGCCGAGTGTGTTAGACACCACGATAAAAACCTGCGTGTTGCTGGATCGCACTAATGCACAAACTCACAACCATGTATTAATAGTTTTATAAAACGGGTCTACAATCTTAGTGTTTTCTTACAATCTTAGTGTTTGATCCGGATTAGCCGTGCGTTAGTCCCCTCGCCGTGCATTAGTACTTTTATTTTGCATGGTCACGTGGTGTTATTTGACCAATCAGGATGGTTACTTTCTTGAACCCGTTTTATAATGCCTTTTAAAGTATATGATCATGTACATTTACAGTTGCTGCATACACTTGCACAGGGAAGTTAAGGCTCTAGCTAAATAATGCTCAGACTTGCAATTTATGCTTTGTGATTCATTTTTTTTTTTCTTTTTTTCATTCAGACTTTGTTTTTGCCATCCTCTTGCATCACTATGGACTCTAATAAAGGATCCAGGTACACTCTTGTTATGAACACAGAGTCTGAAGCTGATGAATGGGAGATGAAGGAGGCATGGAGACCTGAAGAAGCAGTTGACGGTCTTGGGGGATCCAGTCAAGACATTAGATCTCCTGTGGATGTCCAAAAGTCCTCGACCAGCTCCAATTCTCAACTTCCGCATCCAAAAGCTGCATCGCTGGACCGTGACTTTCATGGACACGATACTGATTCCACAAAGAGGGAAACCATGGCAAAAAGACAACTTGAGGTGGAAAGTTGTCCTTCTAGGCCCAGCAAACGATTACGACCTGACAATGCAGAGTCTGCTGAAGATATCATCAGCCCTGTAGGCAGTATGTCTCCCACAGGGTCAACATCAAGCTCGCATTCGTTGCACGTGGATGTGGATCCTATAGAACCTGGCAACAGTCATCATGGGCACAGCAGCGATGATGGGATGGCCCCAAACGGATCAGAACCTGAGCCAGAGGAGTTGCATACCCAACCTTCTGTACCTACATGTACGTGTATGTCTGTGGATAAGCCTGAACATGGAGATGAATCAAATGTTCAGAAACCCATCTGTGGAGAACTATCACCTATTGAAATTGACACAGTGAAGGTAAGAGTGTGTGAATGGAAAGTAATTACAACTGTACAACAATGCACAATACATGCTACTCAATAACTCCTGACACCTGCACTCAGTAGCAGATGGGGGGGGGGGGGAATAGACCTGTTATCACAAACCATCTCCCTGGGATGCCCTAAGGCCATATTGAACTCAATTTGGACCAATAAATGTGTCAGTTGATACCAACTTTAACCCTTAAAGGGCGGGGGGGGGGGAGTGGTGTGGAGTTAAATATTTTTTGCACGGTGAGATTTCATGCCTAGAGTCTTACGCATCTTTTGATTCCAAATTCATAAAATTTTGACCAGCGGGTACCATGCATCGTCAAAAATTGCATCCATTTCTGCACATACGTGTATGAATCTGGGCTAACTTGGCACTAGGGCGAAGTCGGCCCTATCGGAAATGCGAGGCCGAGTTAGGCCGGAGAGGTTGAATCGATCATAAAATACCAATGTGTAAGTTTTTGTTTTACAAACTACTAAATACTAGCTAAGAATACGTTTTTTTAACCATTCTTTTGATTGAATTGCATGAAATACTTCCTTTGAAGATAATCTTGCAATTTTCTTGAGCTAATATCATATTAAAGTGACAACATAGGCAGTTGAATCACAATTCACAGCTCGCATTCGCAATCACCGTGCGTTGCTTTCACTGACTCAGTGACTGTATTTGGTACTCGGACTCGTATGTGGAGATGTATTTTGATGAAGGAATTACTGCAAAACTCTGTAGATATTAATCATGTCTGAAACATGCATACTAGACTAACAACTAATTGATTATATTAATATTAGTTCCAAATTTACAATGGATAAACAAATTTTTACCGAGTTTTGCACTGAGTAATTTGCAGTTTTGCAAAAATGTGTGTCCGACTCATCGCTCTGAATACCGTACCAAACACAGTGCATGCGACAGGCCAACGCACGGCGATTGCGAGCCGTGTCGTGTGATTAAACTGCATAAAATGTCACTTTCATATCATGTTAGCTCAAAAAAACGGCAAGAATATCTTCAAAGTGAGTATTTCATACAATTTTATCAAAAAGAATGGTTAATAAACATATTCTTAGCTAGTAATCACAACAAAACCTTATAGATTGGTATTTCATGATCGATTTAAACCCTCCGGGCTAACTCTGCCTCACTTTTCTGGTAGTGCCGAGTTAGCCCGACCCCACATACATGTATGTACATGTACATTACACCTGTATTGTATGCTATGCAGAATTGTCAATTCGCGAATATGTAAATCAATTAGTAATGATTCAAAAATGAGATAAAGATAAAAAACTTTACAGAGATATTTTATATAAGATATCCTATCTGTGTGCCAAGTTGCAGAAATATTTGTCTCTCCATGGCAGAGATCCCAGGGGGTGGAATCCACCCCCCCCCCCCTCCCCCTCCCAGCTGAGAGAGTGCCAAAATATCCTGGCCTTTTTAGGGTTAAACCTTGAAAAATTACTTTGTTCACCCACAGATCAACCCCATCTTGGATTCTGCATTGCAAAGCCATATTTCAGTCAGTTTGAAACATGTGTGAAAATTTTTCTGCTGAGAAGCCTGCATTCACTAGCCATGTTTAGCAGAAAATACATGTACATCAATGCATAATTTTCCATCATTTTTGCATTAATTATGAGAAAATCATGAAAATATGACTATATGAGGCTGTGTTTCCTCTGTCGTGTAGCATCTTGTGTGTTCCTATGGATTGGTTTGCCTGAACATGTATCCTTCCTAAAGGGAATGGTGGCAAATATGATTATGATGATAATAATATCACTAACAATAATGATAATGTAATGATAATAATGATTCTGATGATTATAATAATAATTAAAATGATAATATTAATGGTGATAATATTAATAATAATAATAATCATCATCATCATCATCATCATCATTATGATAAGAATAGTAATGTAACATTTACACATGTAAGTAATGGGCTTAATAAGTAATAGCACTGTTTTATTTTGTTAAAATTTCTATTATGTGATCCAGGAATCTGAGCAACAAACAAACAAGACCCAAGCTGATAGAATCAAGTCAAGGATAATTGAAAACTCCAAGGAGGTGGTGCCCTTACAAGCATCTCAACCAAAAAAGACACTGCTATCCAAGGAATCCGGCTATCTTTCTGAAGCAAAGCAACCTGCAGAGACATTATCCAAGAAGGTAGGCACCTTGCAAGATGCTGATGCCAAGAGTCCTCATGGTGTAGTTTCAGAGAGTGACAGGACATTTAAGTCTTGTGCTAAGGGTTTAGTCCCTCAGATACTAGAAATCAACGCAGTTCGTAAGGATGACAAGAGTGAAGAAAACCTAAAAAGCGAAGACATAGCTGGTCATGATGGAAACCAAAAGTCCTTTAACAAGTTATCACAGAGTCCTGATGGAACAGTAAGTGGAGAATCAGTTGTAAAAGACATGCAGCATCAAGCCGTTCAAAACAAGAGCTCCAACCCCTCTCCCTGTGACAAAATGTCACTCTTTGGCTGTAAAAAATGTGGGTGTTACTTTGGGAGTGAAGCTCTTTTAGACCTTCATTTGAAAGAATGCGAAGGGGTCATCTTCTGCGAGTCATGCAGAGTGACCTTTGCCTATAGAGGTGCTGAAGCAAATCTTACTCCACGCGCATTTGTGTGTGAGGACTGTGGGCTGAGCTTTCCTTCCAAGTGTGGGCGATGTGAGGGAAGAGATGCATTCTCATGTGCAATAACATCCTGTAAATACGATCCAAAGGCTAAGGTTGTAATGCACAAGAAGATCTGCTCTTTGTCCAAAGTCTCTCCAAGTTTGCAAAGTACTTACAACACCTGCAAGTGCAAGAACAAGACAAATGAAAATGTAAATCTTACAAGGTGTGACAGTAGCACTAAGTATTCATCTGCAGAAACTGTTGGAAGTACAATTATGTCTAAACCATGGACTTTTGCAATCAAGTGTGCAACATGTAATACCGTTTTTAGGACAGTACATGATCTCTTAGTGCATCTCATAGTAGGCCAGGAAAATGGGTTACTTCAATGTAATAATTTGTTGGATAAAAAATTCTTGTGCAGGAGTCGTTACCATTTGTGCACCAAGTGCAATACCATATTCTTCAAAGATATTCTACAAAGACATGTCTGCATTGTGGCACCTCCCATGGCTGAAATAGGTTTAAAAGAAATCTTTGGTGCAGCTCAAAAATTGGTCCATAGTTTCGCTGAGAGAAATGATGCAAAGAGTCAGCAGATGCCAATGAAGGAAGAACATGAGAGAATGCAAGGTAGAAGGCTGGATGATCACACATATTCAGGGCAACCTCTGTACCAATCATTCTTGTGTGAGATATGTGGGAGTTGTTGTCCAGACCACATTGCCCTTGAAGAACATGCCAAGGAACATGTTTTTAAGGAAAGCGATGTTACTCCTCAGAAGCCATTTGCCATCTCTGATGTCTGTATACTGAATGTTGGAAAGTTTGCACAAGACGAAGCTGACAGCATCTTGCAGAAGGGAAAGGGAAAGGCAGACTTACATGTACAGCCACAGCAGAGGCAATCGTCCTTTAGCATGCTCATGCTTGGCAGGAATGAGCCATTACCAGATAGTTGTAAGGTATACAAACCTTATGCAGGGGAGAATTCTTCCTTGTGTGACCACTGTGGACTCTTATTTGAAGAGAGGATTCATTTCTTTCAGCACTTGGCTAAACACAGTATTAGGAAGCTCCCTGCAATCACTGTCAAGGACCTAACAGCTACACTGGGTGATAGGAAGCGCCCTGCTATTGTAAATAATTCCTCCTTACTGGTAATTCCCAAGTGTTGGAAATGTGGCAAACAATGCAGAAGTTTCATATTTCTTCAAAAACACATGAAAAAGTCCCACAACCCCAATTATGACAGAGACCAAACACATGACCTTTCGCCTGCAAGAGACTATATACCCCAAATTTTGGTGCAAATTGCTAACAACTCTACACCAAAATCCTTGCTGCAACATGCAAAAGACTCTAAGCCCAAACCTTTGCTCAAATGTGCAAAAGACTCTAAGCCCAAATCTTTGCTCAAATTTTCAAAAGGCTCTGAACCCAAACCTTTCAAACATGCAAAAGACGCTAAACCTAAACCTTTCAAACGTGCAAAAGGCTCTAAACCCAAACGTTTGCTCAAATGTGCAAAACACTCTAAGGCCCAGGCTTTGCTCCAAGGCACAGAAGACTCTACACTCAAACCTTTGCTTCAGCATGCCAATGACCCTACAACAAAACCTTTGCCCCAACCTGTAAATGACTCTACAACCAAAGCTTTGCTCCAGCATGCAGATGACTCTATACATTTGCCCCAACATGAAACTAGATTCAAGTGCAGGCTGTGCATAAAGGCCTTTAGATTTGAGAGTCAACTACTGCGGCACAAGAATGTACATCGTCTTGATAGCCGGCGGCCTGTTTTAGAGTCACTGCACTTAGACCTTGATAGCAAGGATGAGAGCACTGAAAGTACAGTGAAGCAAAGAAAGAAATCAAAGAAGACAAAGAAAGCAAAAAAGACAAAGAAAGCAAAGAAGAGAAAGAAAGGAAAGGAAAAGGAGGAAACTTACGGATGGAGGTTCAAAATACACAGAACTGGTGATGCAGCTAGAAGTGATAGGAGAGGAGGAAGTGAAAGAGATCAGCAAGAACCAAGTTTTGTTTCAGCAACCCCTATTAATCCAGTTATGGACAGGCGTTTTCCTTGTGGTCTTTGTGGTAAATGGTTCTCAAGCCATGCTGAGCTGGAGACGCACATGGTCATTCATTCAGGCTTCAATTGTGATCGATGTGAAGAGTTGACGTTTGCATCAAGTGCTGAATTAAGAAGACATTTGCTTACGCATTCTGAGAAGCCAAAGAAGAATCATCGGCCCAAATCATTAGCACCAAAGGAAATTACCGAGTCCCCCTCAAAGGCCAAAGATTCAAAGTCTCTACAAAATGAGCAACTGAGTGCAGAAGCTGCAGCACCGAAGATGACTGTGGGATTTGAGAAGCCTGTTTTTCCATGTGATCTGTGTGGTAAAGTGTTCTCGCGCAATGCTCAGCTCAAGTTTCATATGGTTGTACATTCAGACATCAGCTGTGTATTGTGTGATGGGTTGGCATTTGCATCAAGTGAAGAATTGGAAAGCCATTTGCTAACACACACAAGGTTAATGAAATGTGAGAAAGAGGATTCTAAACCATCAGAGCCTAGAGGAAACACCAAGACCCCGTTAAAAGTAGTCGATGAGCGCCTTTATTGTAGTGTGTGTAATGATGGATTCTGTGGTCCTAGACAGTTGAGGAAACACATGGTTGAAAGTGGTTGTGCACATGAAGAGCTTCCGAAGATTGTGAAACACAATGAAAATGGTCCTAAATCATCAGTGCCTAAAGGAAGCACCAGCTCCCCCTCAAAGGAAGTCAAAAAGCCTATTCATTGTAGTATGTGTAATAAAGGATTCACTCGTCCTTCCCGACTGAGGAAACACATGGTTGTGCATAGTGGTGCACGTCAAAAGCCTGTGAAGACTGAGACACGCAGGGAAAAGGGACCTAAATCATCAGTGCCTAAAGGAAGTGTCGAGTCCTCCGTGGCTAAAGACCTGAAGTCTGTACAAAGAAGGCAACCTAAAGGAAACAAAAAGTCTTCAACAACCAGAGGACTAAAGTCAGTACAAAGTGGACAATCTAAACGAAGAACAAAGTCCTCCGAACTGATGTCTGTATCAAGTGGGCAACCGAGTGTCAATGCCCCAGTAGCTGTGAGAAATTCAAAAGTGGACAAGCCCTTTTCATGTCTCCTGTGTGGTAGAGGGTTCTGGCACCTTACTCAGCTCAACATGCACAAGGCCTCGATGCATTCAGACTTTAACTGTGACCAATGTGAAGGATTGACATTCCCTTCAAGTGAGCAGTTGAGCAGCCATATGCTCACACACACTCAACAGTTGAAATGCCCCATGTGCGATGCCACATATGCCTCTCAAAATAGTCTATCGGATCACATCGCAAGTCATTCCGATCCGATCCCGCACATTTGCGACATGTGTTTATCTGTCTTTAATTCGCAAAAGTCCTTGAAAATGCATCAGATTATGGATCACTCGCAAGCAAAGATGAATATCATTGAAGCAAAGGAAAAGGAATCTAAGGGGAAGGGAGAACTTGTTAAAAAGAAAAAAAAGCAGCAAAAGAAAAGGACTAAACTAAAGTGAATTAATCCTTACACTGCTCTCCCCCACCCGAATTAACACCACTGTGCATATCATTACAGTTCATTTGTAAAGGGCTGGTCACATTTGTCCGATAACGATGACAATAAAGCGTGGTGGTTTATGTGGAAAATGAATAGGGATTCTGTGGTCTGGTCAAACTTCTGCAATATTATGGTAATGAACCTCCCTCTCCGATTTTATCGTCAGTGGAATCGCTCAGCTACCGATTTTCTCAGGACAGAGCTCACCGATATCTCTGATAGCCAATTGTTTTTGCTACTTCGAGGTGACGTTAGTTCAGAAGAATCATGTACATGTAGGTAGTGTCAGTCTTGCTTGATTGATAGAACTCCACCACTTTTAACGTTATCGTTATAGGTGCATTTTGTACGCGCATACAATATCGTTATCGTTACCGGACAAATATGTCCAGCCCTTTATTGTACATGTACATGTACTAGCTGTAAAAAAAAAACAACATTTGACACTTATGTTTGTTAAAAACTCAAAGTTGTAACATGTATTAGACTGGGGTTTTCACTGGTGTTTTTCAGGTACCATGTGCAATGCCAATTGTTGTGTTCTGGATTAATTACTGACACACCCAGATTTTGTGGTCTTAATTTTTCAAAAGGTGAAAACCTAATTAAATACAGTGGAAAATCACTTATAACAAGGTCATTGGGACCAGGAAAATTACCTTGTAATATCAGGAATTTTTTTATATTGCGATAAAAAAACAAAAGAACATAAAGACAGCAAAATGACCTTGTTATATTAGGAATCTTGTTACATGTATATCAGAGCTCTTTATACCGAGTTTCCAAGTTCAGAGCATTATTTTAAGAATATTAATGAAGGAAATTTCCCCCAAAAAAATCCAAATAAATTTGACTTGTTTTAACTTTTTGAGTTATTAACGATCAAAAGTGTCAAATGTTTTTGTTGTTTTTTTAACCTAGTATAAGCCTGTAAATAATTTATAGTAAGCCAGATTAATGTTCACTTGTGTAGGTCTTTGTCCCCTAATATCCATATATGTTGGGTCTTGTCTTGAAAGCTTTAAACTTAATTACATATTTTCAAGTTCATTCATTTATTGATTACCAAAATGACATTCATTCATTCATTACCAAGATGACATTCATTCACTCATTCATTCATTAACCCAAAATGTTCAAGAAATACTGAATTTCAGCATGACAATTCATACATGTATGAATGTAAATGGAGCCAGCAAATCACAAAAGTTTAACCCTTACAGTACAAGAATTATTCAAGGGCTACATTGATTCCATTTTTTTCTTCAAATTGGCAACAATAATATTTTTCTTTTAGTGCTACATGGTTCTATAAGGTGTAACGTCTTTGAAAACAATATACATGGTTAGGAATTTTGTCGAAAAGTTGAAAAAATTGCCAATTTTGATTTTAAAAAACATGATTTTGAACCTCTCAAAGTGTTGCCAGTTTAAGGATTTTAGAACTTATCCTCTTTTTAAAATCCAGCATCAAATGCAATATGGTCATGCCAAAAAAATGGACACAGTGTGTCCAGAATTTTTGCTCTTTCTACTCGTGCATTTAGTATATTTTTCAGAGCTCTGAACCAAAATTTTTTTCTTTTAGTGCTACATGGTTCTATAAGGTGTAACGTCTTTGAAAACAATATACATGGTTAGGAATTTTGTCGAAAAGTTGAAAAAATTGCCAATTTTGATTTTAAAAAACATGATTTTGAACCTCTCAAAGTGTTGCCAGTTTAAGGATTTTAGAACTTATCCTCTTTTTAAAATCCAGCATCAAACGCAATATGGTCATGCCAAAAAAATGGACATAGTGTGTCCAGAATTTTTGCTCTTTCTACTCGTGCATTTAGTATATTTTTCAGAGCTCTGAACCAAAAGTTATTGAGCCAAACCACAAAATGTGGTCAATTGTCTCGAAAGGGTTAATAGTCAAGGTCAAGGTGGGCTCCATTCAATACACTGTACATCGCAATTTATGACAATGAATTGATCACTTACATGTATGCAGAATTTGACTTAGGAAATGTAAATAACACATATTTTGCATAGTTTGGTCCAAAAAACTGATTCAACTTAGGGAAAGTTCGACTTATGCGACTTCAAGTTATGCAAGGTCAACTGTATATATACATGTATATATATATATATATATATAAAAGGTTTATGATAAATGAAAAATTTTACAATACTTTGTACAGTAGAACCTTGTTGGAACAAACTCTTTGGGTTGAGAATACAGTGGAATCTCGTTATAACGAGGTCCTTGGGACCAGAGAAATTACCTCTTTATATCGAAACCTTGTTATATCAGGGCCAAAATACAATAGAATACAAAGAGATGGGACCAGGAAAATCACCTTGTTATAACGAGAGTTTGTTATATCAGTGCTCTTTATAACGAGGTTCCACTGTATTTACTTTGCTAGTAATATTTTAATGAGATATCGTACTAAATAAGGTAAAAGAAGTAATGTACGTGTGAAGACATAACCCTTTCACTGAACATCCATTATAATATGCTCAGAAGTGGAAAGAGATGGATGTCTGTGAAGGCAAATGCAAACCATTACCTAAATTTATTTGTACATGTACCAGTGTCTATCCACCTCTTACATGTACATGTAAATGAATAAAAGCAGTGTTTTGATAGTCTAGCTGAATATTGTGTTGGATTCTTAATGTGGGCTTGATAAATACATGTAAGCACTGTCCGTTTTATACCCCTTTGTCTTATCTTTCTCCCTTTATTCTCCCTCTCTCCCTTTATTCTCCCTCTCTTTCTTCTCTCTCTCCCTCTTTCTATTCTCCCCCCCCCTCTCTCTCTCTCTTTCTCTCTCCCTGTCTTTCTCTTTCTCTTTCTCTCTCTCCTTTCTCAAGTGCAACAATTTACCTTGGTTCTTGATTTTTATGCCAATTTAATTTATGAGTCAAAGCGCACTGTTTGTGTAAATCTAGATAAAAGTGAATCCTGGAAAGAACTGGGACATCTGTTTACTTGAAGTGAAAATGTGTAATTTTCTTTGACAAGTCCATTAACCTAGTGGTATTGCTGTGTGTACATGTAGGGATCTGTACTTACATGTACTGTTCATAATTTCTGAATAAATTTTTAAAATATCTTCTCAACATCAATATAGTATGGTACACGAACTGGCAGTTACAGTTATTATAACCGAGATATTGTTTTAAAATTTTTTTTAATGTTCTTTATAACGAGGCTCCACTGTATCACAATACAATGCAAACTCAGAAGAAAAGTGGATTATTCGATTCATCACCAAATTGCCAGTTTGAGATTCGCATGGATTTAGTTATCTCACACTTCAAACATTCATAACTTTCTTATTCTATGTTCAATTTCTTTCAAACTTTGATCATCATGTCTATTTTATTATCTGCTTTCACACAAATCAACTTCTTACAAACTTAAGGTCGGATTTCCCCTTCATTGCCTGTGGCATAATAATACATGTACATGTATTTTGTTGTGTTGAACAGATGCATCTTGAGATGTACATGTATTCTGTTCTAATTATAATGTGTGTGGTGGTTTCCCCCTTTTTCTCATTCTATTTACATGTACATGTATATATTGTTTTATATCATTTTGCTGATTTGTAAATATTATCAGATCACATGCATGTAGTCAAATGATATATTGCAATAAAGTCCCTCGAAAGAGGAAAAGAAAAAAACTATCGTTGTCTGTATTGCTTTATGGGTAACGTATACTTCGAACAACAATAATGTACTAAGTACATTAGTGTATAGCACAGAGAGGGAGAGAGAGAGAGAGAGAGACACTGTACAGTATAGGTTAAAATTGAATACTGTAAAATCAGAAACTTTCGCAAATTGTAAATGACGGCCATTTTCACAGCAAGAAACTTTTGTAGTTTGCGAAAAATTAGTGTTGTGTCAATTATGATTCAGTGATTTCGTAGCATGAAACTTTCGTGATTCGGAACCACTCACGAAAATCTCTGGTTTTACAGGGGTAGGTACATGCAGCAAGCCAAGGGATAAAAGGGGAAAATGCATACATAGGATGGAATACATGTAAAAGTAATGAATGATGCATAAAGATGAAAGGATTAGGGGGAACAGATCATGAGATAAAGATAATTTAATGCATCTATAGGGAATTTCATGGAAAATGTTCTTGAAATAGAGAAAGAATGCTGAAGATGGTAAAATACATGTACAGATGGGATGGAAAGATGAGAAGTGCAAAGTATAAAATTAATTCCTAGTTTGATATCCCCTCTGCTTACTTTCATGGCCACACTCTCCTTGACTTAAAAAATGTTTTGGATTAGAAACAAAGAATTTACTTTATGAGACTTAACAGGGAAAAAAGAGAGATGGATTAAGATGGAATATGCGGGAAACGGATCAGGTTAAAGTAAATTAGAATTTTTCACCTAGTGTTAAAGTTCCTTTACACTGAACAATATACCCCTGCCCCCCTGGGAAAAAAATTGTGATGAATATATGTATATGTACATAACAGATCCATTGGGGGTCCACTCGCTATTAATTCATAAGGACCGCTATTCATTTAACATGTGTTATGAATAGCGGTCCTTATGAATAGTTATGAATAGTGGTCCTTATGAACGGAAGTCCTTATGAATAGCGAGGTACATGTAATTTGTCTATGGTTTGCTCGCTATGTAGGACCGCTATTCATACAAAACCACTATTCATTTAGTCACGCGTTATGGATAGCGGTCCTTATGACTAGCGAGGTTACCCCATCCATTGTGTCCAACCCTTTAAATTGGATGGAAGAAAGAAAGGAGCAAAATGCTGAGAGTGAAATAGAGAAAGGAAAAGAAAAAAATGGCAGAGATTTATCTGTTTAATGCATCTTAATTTTAAATTGTTTGTTCTTAAGTGAGTAAAGTTTCAGCATTTTTCATAATGGAGAAAATCAGAGGCAAATTTTTCAGGAAAAGACCAGGGCCTGGCCATAACACGAAAATAAGTCAGCAATTGATTGTTAATTTTGCAAATTCATTGCTACATGTATATCATTGCATGTGCAATTGATCAAAAGATATCAATCGCACGATTGACTGCCAAACTTTGAGTGGCGGGGCCCAGGTAAGCTCTTACTGAAAGTATAATACATGTTCTAATCCTGAAAATCGTCATTATAAGTTTGTAATTATTTTATTTCTTGCACCTTCAGAAAACCCAGTGCATGCTATACGATCTTACTACAGTCCAGTTTCAGAAGAATTTGAAATTGTCCTTAGTGTGAACATTAAAATATGTAAAATCTCTTTATGTTCTAAACAGTGATCCTCATATATGCAGTATATCAAAATCGACATTTTGGGGTGCAGTGGAAACTCGTTACAGTGTATGAAGAGCTCTGGTACGTGTATAATGAGATTCCCGATACATACATAACAAGGTAATTTTGTTGGGCCCAGCTCTTACATACTTAGGTTTATTTTGCCCTGATATAAGGAGATGCCTGATACATGTACAGTGGAAACTCAGTATAAGGACCTTGGGACCATGAAAATTACCTTATTATATCAGGAATCTCCTTATATCAGGGTAAAAAAAAAAAAAAAAAGAACATGAAGACCAGGGACCAGCAAAATTACCTTGTTATATCAGGAATCTCGTTATATCAGATCTCTTCAGAGAGAGTTCCCACTGTATCTACAATTTGACACCAGTTTGGCCTTACCCAACTAAAAGCTTACAATGCACCACATTTCAATATTTGATATTCATGTTATAATTCAGAACCTCAATAAGGAAAACTGCATGTTAATTTGTTCCAGTATCCATATATCAAATGTCAAAAATTGGATCACACTCGAATCATGCAATGTGTGCTGTAGCCTTAAATTTGCTGATGAAAGACACTCGGAGCATACAGGATTGAGATACGTGTGCCTTTATTATCAAAAGAGACCATTTCTCAAACAAAATATTATTACACAAGACTACTATACATGTGGCATCTCTTGGAAACATACTCTGATACCAGCTACAGGTCCAAGAAAGTATTCCAAATACTAGTTTGCATGTTTTAAAAGAGATATATAAATATTGACTCAGGATTTTGAATACCAGTAGTTATTTGGGCATTTCCATAGTCTATTTTGAAAGACTGACGAAGTTAGCTTGAAAAACTACTTTCAAAAACTGCTTTCCAACACATCTCTCTACCATAACAAAGCCATCTATACAAAGTTAGGCAAAATTTGCTGGGTAGTAATCCAGAGTGCAAATTCTTTTGTGGGCATGCCTGACAAAGTGACATGCACCACATTGCTATCCACTGAGACTGTTGTGGCCAAAGTCTTTGTATAAACAGCTTACCCTACATACAAACGACTGGAGAGCCCTCTATTCATTTATAATTATGTCTCTCGTATAAGAAAATCGAGTTTTCAAACAGAATTACGAAAAACAAATTTGACTTTATTTTATATACAAATGAGATAATCTACTGCCAGAGCTAGAACTTAATTAGTTAGGTCTGCTATTTTCATTTATAATCTCATAGCAGGTATAGACTGCAAAGTGATCTGATGATCCTATCATCCTAAGACACACCATGATTGAGTTCTGTCCAATAACTTCATAAAAATGATTATCTATTAAAGCATAGTGCATATCACATTATGATTTGAATGTCCCTATGCGCTTCCAAAGTAGTCTGGACATTACTACCATCAGAAGTTTTGTTTGACTGATAGTTATAAGAGGAAGAAGAGCCGTATTTTCATACGGTTTGTGTGCCTGGTATATGTGATGATTACGGCCTAAGAATTGAACACAAATCTGATACATCAATAATTAACACCTTCAAATTGTAGATAGACTAAGGATAAATTAACATTTACGAAAGTTCCTGACAAGAGATCAATGAATGTCTACATTATCTTTCAACGTAACACTGTCATAATTATTATTCTTTGTACATAAATACAAACATGTACCCTGGGACCTCTTGCATAATAAGTTGCATTTAAAAGTCAAACGCCAGTCATGACAATTAAAATCAAGTCCTGAATATCAAGTGCAAGTTTGCATTGCAATCAGATTCCACAGCGTGAAAGGTTACTTGACTTGAAACACCACCATTCCGAGGCAGATTTTCTGTTTCAAGCACAACTTGATGTTTGATCTACTGTACGCGCCATAAATTTTTCAGCCTTAGCTTTTCATGAATCGGACTAGCCAGACTATTTCACGAGTGGTTGAATTCGCGCGATCGGGAAATTCTCAGACCCACAAACAGCCATGATGACGTACTTTCGAGAAGCTAAGTGGTGAATTTCTGACCAGGAGACAACAAATCCAACTGACTACTTAGGATAGCAATATTTTAGCACGTTATTTAATTCGCGACCCACTCGCAATTCGTAAAATTCGTGAAAATAATACAACCCCCCCGCGAAATATATGGCGTACACAGTATATCATTACACGCAAGGACACACTTGATTTTCAATCAGATATTTTTTAATACAATGCAAAATGCCATACATGTAGGTAGCAGTTTGCGCGTTTGATCAGAGTAGGGATCAATTCCTTCTTGACTTTTATGCAAGAGGTCCGTGGTTCAGATGCGTGGGATGTCCACTCACCAAACTGTATGCATGACTATTCCAAATTCCACACAGAAAAGTGTCAAGTTCTAAAATTTTCTGCGTTCGTGTGCTGACCATGACATCTGTGAAATGAAATATTGGGAGGGTTTTTCTATTTAAGTAGAAGATCTGCAATTTGAAAAATGAGAGTACATGAAATCTCCATGCCCTTTTTTTTTCATGTTAAATATGGGGTTGATTGCATAAAAGTCTGTTTAGTCTGTTGAGAGCCATAAGGGCTTTAACTCATATCACTTTACACAGAGTTAATGCCCTTCTGGCTCTCAACAGATTTTGTATTCTGCAAAAGTGGGGATTATGGTGAAATCCTGGAACAGCCATGTGTTTACATGTTCTGAATAGAGTGTACACCCCCTGGTTTGGACGATGGATGGAATGTATCATAGAACTAATCTGTCTGGTTCATCCTCTTCTTCCGCCCCTCGTTTCAGTGCATTGTCAAGCTTGTTCTCTTCAGCAAGACTCTGGAAATGCTGTACACAGAAAAAATAAACAAAAAATATTGTAAGTGTAGCGTAATTGTATATAGATTTTTAATACGAATCATCATATTTCTTGTCTTGTTTCTTTGCCAAATCAAATTATGAATGCACTGTCCATGATGTTTGATAAAAACAGTCACAAATACAAATCAGTCAAGACCCTATCTATGTGAACATGTGAAAAACTCACTTAACCATGGTTTGTATCATAGTTACTGGTAAATCATGAACATGTGTGTAAAGGCTTTTTTTAATTCTTTTTTTTTTTATTGCATTTAAAATTATTACACAAAAAGTAAAAGAACTGCATTGGGAAATGAATTCTATTTTATTTTTTCTCGTATTCCTTCCAAAGTGCAAACAACTGACAACTTCATCTATGATGGGCATAACATCAAAAGTATATGATTAAAAAAGGCAGATTTAGAATTATGAATGCTCAAATATTACCACTATCAAGCAGGGACAAACAAGAACAATCAAGAAGGATAATTTTGATCATCCAAAAAGTGTTAGACTTACCTGAGAGTTCTTGAATTCTGAGTAGAGCGTAAAGAGCACATGCAGGGCCTGGATCTTGCTCTGATAGACAGGGATGTCCAGGACAGAACAGATCATGTCTACATATTGACTCAAATCGCAGTCGATGTCTGCTGTAGGTAGACCAACGGTCTTCAACAGTTCCTCAAACTCTGCAGGCCACTCCTGCATCAGGTCATCAATCTCTGGCATCGTCCTGGAGGAGAAGATAAAAATCATTGTTATAACTGTACAAACAGTTTTGATCATTGTTCAAGAGTTCCTCAAGCTCTGCAGGCCACCTGCATGAAGCTATCAATCTCTGGCATCACTCTGGAGGAGAATAAAAATTACAACTGTCAAAACATTTGGAATATTCTTGAAGGAACAGTTTTCATCGGTTCCTCAAACACTGCAGGCCATTCCTGATGAAATCATCTATCTCAGGCATCGTCCCGGACAAGAACTATCAATAATCAATACCATATACGCAGATGTTTCCATTATAATTCACAAATAGTAACAACTGGCATCAAGTTCAAAGTTAGAAGAGCTATGATAATGTAAATGTACCCCCATCCCCCCCCCCCCCACACACACACAACCCACCTTCACCATTAGAAGAAAAAAAATATTCTGCGACAGATATTATCAGAAAATTAATTTTCTGTTGAATGAGTGTGAGGTACTGTATTTAACAACAGAACCTCCTGTAAGTAAAATTTTCATTCAGAGAATAGGTAAGAATAATTTTTTAAAGAACATGCTTTCATTATAAGAAAAATAGGATACTTACTTTGTATAATGCACGGTAGGTGGTGGCTTAGATCTGTGTAGATCACTGATGCTTTCAATCCAGTTATTGATTAGCTTGGGGTTCTTGCTCGCATCCTGGATACTCCGAACCTAGAAAAGACAGATAAGAACTACATGTACATGGACATCTTATGTAATAACAATTCTTACGATTATCTCTCGATCACTCTCTCTCTCTCTCCTTCTCTCATTGTTTCTGTATCTGTATGTATCCTTACTCTCTCTTGCCAATGATCTCTCTCTCTACCTCTGTCATGTTGTTTGGCTCTCTCTCTCTCTCTCTCACTTTCTCTAACTTCCTGTCTTTCTCTTTTTCTTTCTTTCTCTATCTCTTTCTCCCTCTCCTCCCCTCTCTCCCTCCTATCTCCCTCCCCTTCTCTCTCTCTCTCTCTTCATCTTACCTGCATAGCTTTGGTAGTAGTTTGTTTAGAGATGGCCCTCAGCTGTAGATCTAGCACTGTAGGATCAGACTGCTTGGCGCAGGGTTCATCCAGAACAGTAAGCCCAAGTGATTCTTCTTCGCCATCAGGTCTGGGAATCTGAAATCGAATCAGTTTTACCTACACATGACTCAGATACTCACGGAAATCTATTTTTCTTACCCCTTTGACTTTTCCCCAATCTGCATTACTGTTGTCTTGACTATTCAGCTTTGAAAGTACACGTTTAAAATCAGTCCTAAACATCATCAAAAGCAAGATTTATTTCTATGGCAAAAGTGATATGGAATTTCTTTCACACTTCAATTCTAGTTTTCATGATATCAAAAGAATTATTCTTACTGAAAATGTACATTTTTTTTTTCCCATCCTAAACATAGATCAATTTCATTCAAACTTTCACTTGCATCCAAAGTGTTAACTTCTATCTCAATTCAGATTAATTTATTGCTACGTTTCCATCAAGCAATGATTCAGTGACAGATCGGTGGTTTTGTTACTACTAGGAAGTTACAGGTTCAAAACCAAGTTGATCGACGGGACATTGCCCTTTGGTAAAACATTAATCCTCCATTACCAAGCCCCTCAGATAGGACTTAAAGTCATAGGTCCACTGGTATTATCTACAGGCATACACTCCCTTTCTTAGCAGTCGGATACATGATCACTCACTCACTCACTCACTCACTCACTCAATCACTCACTCACTCACTCACTCACTCACTCACTCACTCACTCACTCACTCACTCACTCACTCACTCACTCACTCACTCACTCACTCACTTATAAATAGCATTACCTTGATAAAGGCATCAATATCACCGACAGCAGGTATATAGTCTGGGATGAAAGGCTTGAGTTTGTGATCTAGTTCAATGGTCTGTGGTGTGTAGCGGGTGATGTACTGAAACAGTTCCTTGATCTCAGAAGTCACAGCCAGGTTTTCATATTCAGCAGGATCGTAGGCCCTGTATGGGAGGATATTATCAATCATCAGGGAATAATTCAGCTAGTATAGCATAGCAATTTGCTACACATTTTGGGTAGGACTGCTATACAAATTTTCAAATGTATAGCAGTTTGCTACATTGAACTGTGTAAAATTTTAAACAAAATATTGGTCTGCTGACTGAAATTGCTAATCAAACTTCAGTAGGTAAATTATTCCCTGATCATGGATGTACATGTACAAACTTCTAGATGGAATTAAACCATACTAGAGTAGAGAAGTTCTACACTGACCTAAATGTACAGAATGTAAGGTGTTATAAAGTGTCATTGTAAGGACTAAAAAAAAAAATCCTCAAATCGCTTCATGGAAAATAGTTAACTTTTAAAACGATATCAAATTTCAAAATTCTGGAGGATAATTTGCCCCTGCATCCTAGCTGATTTTGACAAACACTGTATGCATGTATATAGTCTATATCTTCCATACTTACCCTTCTAACCTAGACCCTGCATTGTCCTCCTCATCTTCCTCATCATCACTGGATCCAGAGTCATCGTCATCATCATCGTCATCATCATCGTCGTCGTCGTCGTCATCATCTTCATCAGATGCTTCTGGTCTTTGTAAAGCCAGAGGCTGCTGGGCTTGTGAAATGGGCTGCCAAAAATAATCATAACACCAGCATTATTCTTTCGTTATCATGTACCATTTTATTTTTCTTTCTTTCTTTTTAGCAAGTATTAACTGTGATGAAAAAAATATTGACATTTTTTAAAAACACCCAAAAAAAACACGTTGAACTGCAGTCATGCTTTCCTGATATAACAGAGGGACACCAGTTGCTTTTACCTAATTAGCCTTAAATGAGAACCATACATTTAGAGCCCCATATGTTTTGTACAATATGAAGCATGAAAAAGCCTGAAAACTGGCATCCCTGGTAACAAACAAACAAAAAGGACCTACACAAGACCACGCATGGATAAAAATTTGCATGATTTGAGTAATATTCAGTTGTCCATTCATGTATTCATTTGTGCATCCATTTATCTAGTCATTCATTCGTTCATTCATCCATCCATTCATTCATAATATTTGAATGAAACCATGTATAAATGAATGATTTATTTTCACGTTTTTAACTGTTTTAGTTGTTTGTTCCTTTTTTTTGTATCATTTTTTTAATGAATTGGAAATAATAAATACTGAATTGAATTGAATTTAATTCATTAACCGATGATACGTCCATATTGATTATATTTATGTTGAAAATTCATTCTTATGAAATCCAATTTCATATTTCCCTATACTGTACCATCGTAAGTATTCAACTAGTCTACTCTATTTTCATCTTTAGTTTTATACTCTCCATCAATATTATGTTGATGAGTGCAAAACTATCTCTATACTACAAAATAACTACAAAGATAATTTCTTAATATCTTGTGATGTGCACAAATGTGTACCCTTTGCCTGTCTAAGAGGCCATAAGATCTTTATTTGTACTATTAAACCGTTGACTACTGAATTCGCTAATTCAAATAGGCTTAAAGGTCATGTAGAGTTCTGGCAAGCCCTCAAAAACTGTTCGTCAGATTTCTTCAAAGTTTGTTGATAAATAGCAAGATACATGTACATGTACTAGCAATACTAAGACACTGTGAAGATTTCGCCTCCTAAAGTTTAATATTAAACAAACAAGAGGCAAAAACTAATTTATGTGTCGGGACAGGCACGTAAAATCCCAACAAAGGCAGCATGTGCTATACACTGTACACACACGTGTAAAACCAGTGAGTAGCTAACACAGTGATACACATGCTGTCTCTATGCGAAGCCCCAAGATTGCTGTGCGGGGAGCCGTCGGGGTGGAAGGGTCCTAGCATAATGCATTGATCGAGCTTTCCTTACAGATTTAAACTGAAATTCACCAGAAATCATAGATGGAATACCAAATGATCTCTTAAAGACATCTTTTGATACAAGGAGAAAAACATGTGACTATATTTAACATGTTTCTTTCCAATTTCTTTTTTTTCTACCAAAACTGTACATGAGCTTTAATACAGGGGCCACCTGGTTCCCGTAGGCAATGGGTTCAGTTAGATCAAGAAATGTTAGGAGAGAAAAAACAAGACATTCTCTGATTTCTCTCATATAAACAGATTTTATGCTAAATATTTTGAACAAACTTGCATAATGTTAGAGAAGCAAGAACACAACAAAGCAAAAATAAACAAGGCACATATTTTTTTTAGCATACATGTCAAATTTGTGTTTCAAAAACTTTTCTGAATTCTTCAGCTTGTCAAGCTCTATTCATAACTCCTAATCAATTTAGGAAACTTCATACAAAATGTATATTTGCCTCAAATTTTCAGTATCAGTTGACTGAACTATACTATCAAATAATGTTATGTCCAGATAACGAAACAGTAAAAAAATACATGGAAGTCATAAGCAATTTAGCTCTAGAAAGCTCTATTATAAGAGCTCTTGTGAAGAAGAAAAAAAGAAGTTTCACTTCTAATAAAGCAAAAACAAAACAAAAAAAAACTACCCAAACAACAAAAATAGTATTTTTACAATGCTAGATAATCCCTTTTTGGATGGTCGTGAATGCAATTGCAATGCAATGGTTAATTCAAAATACATGTAGTATCAATAAAGTACAAACAGCCTCTGCTAATCTCCAATGACAGACTCTTCCAACTCTTCAAGCTTTGGAAGTACAATTGAAAATGAAAAGAGAAATGGTCATAAAGATATGTGTTTACCTAGCTTTGTCTACAGCTAGCGAAAGATTTTTTTTACTCAAAATATTTTTTTAAATGGTTAAGATACTGTAACTTCAAAATAAAAACTTTCAATCAAACAGCAGCATGCATGCAAAGGTGAAAAAAATCTTAATGGTTTAGAAACTACAGTATATATTTACTGCCTCACTGCCTCAGTTCTATACAGTCAGTGGCTTGTATCCACCCGGCCAAAGTGGCCACTCACAAATTGTTTATAGTGCCACTTTTACAGTTCTAAGCATTTTTATGTATAGATATACTTAATGTATCAAAATTTAATAAATAATGACTCAAATCACTGATTTTAGATTTTAACCTTGATTTCTTTCACAAGTCAGTTATTTGAAATTTTGATTACTTTGATTGCTATCATTTAAATTGCTGATCAATACAAATTGTGATTTTTTTTAAAAAAAATTGCCAAGAGATTGGAGCATGTGCAATCCCAGATAGCTCTGCTGTGGATAAAACGGTGAATGTGCCAAACAACAAAACTTTGGAGCCTTATCTGGGGTGATGAGTTAGGTTCAAAATGATTCTGCTACCGTGTGTTGAAAGAAAGACTTGTCAAAAGCAACATAATGGTTAATGAATTTGTAACAATGTTATTGAATGAGATTAGCAGCAACATGATTATTAATTGGGTGGTGTATCCCTAAATACCTCCATCAATGCGTTCTCTCCTACATTAGCATCAGGCGACTAGAAAAGAACATAGAATTAAACAAAGAACATCTCACAAGATGCACTACTCAGTACAGTAAATTTGGCGTCACTAGCTTGAACTACAAAAATATATGTGCTATCTGGGAAGTTGCCCACGTCAATTCAGTTCATTTTCCAATCAAACATGTATAAAAACAGTAACACACATATAAAACGGTATTCCAAACCACACAAACAGCGACTTGTGATAAAAAACACAAGAAAGCCCTAAACCCTTTAACTTGGAATCTAGGTCACTCAAAGAACCTAAGTCCCCACATTTTTTAAAAAGAATTCAACATAAAATGATTTGCTTGCCCAATAATGGAGAAGCGAATTATGCATATTCTGTAATATTTTAATTGCCTCTTGAAATGGAGCAAGTTATTTAAAGCAATCCTTGCCATAATAAATTCATCTCTATAAATCTTTCAAAGGAGTTCTAGAAAGAAAATATAAACTTCGGTCTTGACAACATTTGACTTTTCCTAGAGAAATACAAAATGAAGGTCTGGTGAAGAAAGTAGATAAAAATTTAGACTGATATGCTTTTACCTTGTTCTCCATGGGCCCTGTCTCAAAGTCATCACTCTGTTCTGTCATGGCTGGTGAGATGCCTCTGTTCTGACCTTGATATACCAAAGAAACAACATTTCAGAATACACAAGTGCCTCTAGATGACATCATCAATGATGCTTTCTACAAGCCTCATTGTTGGCATTGCCCTTGTAACAAAAGGGGCAATCGCTGTTGACAAAAGTGACGAAATTATTGCAATCTAGTCTGCAATCAAGAGTTACATGTATTTATAGGCTACTATTTAATCTTTATCAACCAAAGAAAGGCATTCCGACTTGGATATACCAAAGAAACAGTATCTTAGCATAACCAAGTGCCTCTAGATGACATCACTGATGATGCCCTCCTCAACCTTCGTTGTTGGCAATTCCTTCGTAACAGAATTGTAAAACATGACAGTATCTTTGCTCACAAGTTTGCAAATATGACTTAGTTATTGCACTTTTTACCTACATCAACCAAAGATAACCCTTCACATGAATTTGCCTCAAGGAGACACCAGCAACTGTGCCTTCAACGGGACACATCATCAAAAATTCCAAGGTTCATCACACACAATGGATGATAGCATTATGGCTTGCTTGTTTGCCTCTTTCTAAATCTCTCCTACATCTACCAAAGAGACATCATCTAAGGTCAACATGTGCTTCTAAATCATTAATGTTTTCCACATGACTCACAGTTGGATAGTTCTTTGGTTTAACTCCAAATCAATGAATTCTTGCTACCTACGTCAGTCTGCTCAGAGCCAGAGGGGCATTAACCCATACACAGAGTTAACATCCTTCTGGCTCTCAACCGACAATGTGATGGATACAGAACAAGGGTAAATGTTACCTGGCAGTGCGCCTGGCTGCCGAGGGCTGGGAGTATAGAGTGATGCGACTTCTTCTGCGTCAGGAACTTCTAGCGATTCATCATAAGGTTGGTTACTCACAATTCTAGTCTATAGTAGAAAACACAATGAAAAGAAAATGCAAAGCATTACACCTGAGGAAAAAATCAGAACTTTTGGTTTCTATTTCAAGGGTTATATTCAATCAAGATCCTGCATATCAATCGCATACAGGTCTACTTCTTGAGAAAATCGGAGGTTTCTTGTTGGAGAATGGAGTCGTAACATCATTTTTGTGACAAAATTTTGCTGGTAAAGAAGCAGCCTCAAAATTTTCTCATGCACCTGCCAATTTGAATGATACCCTGTATCTACAGGCACTAAAATGATATCCCACGATTGCCGCATTGTGCAAGGATGCCGTCTTACACCTTTTAGATTTAAGTAAATTTGCCTTGATATTCTCCATTTGTTTTCATGGGAGCTGGGGTCGTGGTGGGATCTATTCATCTGTTTCACAACAGACTAATGTTAGATCTAAAAAACAGAATTTGCTCCAAATCTGAGGGCCATGTGTACATGTATCCTGAAATAGTAGAGTAACCTACCCATGATTCGACTGCCTAAGCTTTTGTGCTTTATCATTCAGCTTAACTTCCTTTAAGAAAATTAGTATCTTCATATTAATTGGAGAACTAGATCTGCATGTGTCAAAAAACTGCACACTGATAGGGTCTACCTACAATGTATATTTTGTTAAATTTTGTCAAATAGTGTTGATTTTTAAAAATATGACACAGAATTTTTATGATATCCAAAAATATGATGCAAGGTTTTCACGCTCTTGATTCAATTAATAGCCCCCGCCTTTCACTGGGGGCAGAACACCAAGTTTCAAGCTGAGACTTGAACCAACCATTAAACGTAAAGTTACAGCAATGGAAGGTACATTAGAACTCGTGGCAAACAAACTCATCATAAAGCCCAAGACTTCTTCATTTATAGTGCAATTTCAGTGATCCTTTTTCTAGCAACCCAACTTTATAAGCAGAACAAATATCTACATGTACACACACACACACACTCTTCTTGGCATCGTCAAGAGACTGGAATGGTTAACCTCTGTCAAACTATTTCTCCAAATTTATTTGCTGCCTTTCAATCAGTCCTGGCAAAACCACTCAATCCAACTTTTTTACACTCAAGAAACTAATCTGATAATCATCCACGTACAACTACACCTGTGGTTTTAATTCCTTTGTGGAATATTTGGGAGGACGTTAAACAATCCAAGATCCAAGATGTACCACATCTTATTATTTAGACTTTAGAAATATTGCATCATTTCTGCCATTTCTGCCAATATCAGAGACCGTTTCCTATTTGGGAGACCGTCTCTATTGTCAGAGACTTTTGTCAACATTTTGGGTAACCTACATGTATTTGGGAGACAGTCTCCCATTTAGAAGACCAATTTTCTTTCTTTACATTTGCGGCAAAGGGATTAGGCCCCTACCTCAGCTAAAAATGAAAATGTGATAGGCAGATTCCTCATGAAAAATCCACCATCTACATGTACTTTTGTTTTCATAACGTTTTTCGTTATGATCCACACAAATGGGCTTCTGACCTCAGTGAGGCAAAATTTTGGCCGAGAGAAACTGCCTTTTTGTTGGTGGTGTTTCTTTTGTCCTTTTGTAAGCTAGATCTACATTAGTCATTACATCTCCAATATGGGAGACAGTCTCCCAAATCGGAAACAGTCTCCAAATCCAAACCAATATCGGCCGTGTGCCTCTACTGTTTAGCTTTTTGCAGTGGAATTCAGCTTTTCACTTTCAGTTTACTTTCAGATTGTATTTCTAGAGATTTTTGCACACTTACAATGTACTCTGAAGAATATCAGGAACCATTAGAATGATTAGAGAAATATTATTTATTAAAGAAATTCTTGTTCAATTCCCCAGGTCTAATTTTAGGTGTGTACATGTAGACTTAACTTTTTAGGAATCCCCATCATACTTCATACTAGTATTAGACACTAGTTGACTCGACGCCTGACGGGCACCTTCTTCTTCTTCTGATTAAGTCTGCTCCAACTGTTTAAGATTCTTGCAAACTACAATGTGTGTGTGTGTATTGCGACCGCAATTTACGTCCATTCGAGTGGACTGGCACCATGGGCACTGCCAGTGCCAGTGCCACTGCCTGGCACTGCACTGGCAGTATAGTCAAGTATTGTAATTCCGAACGGATTGCATTACCGAACGTGTATTGTTAAGCGCCTAAAATGGGTTTTCATACGCGTGGGATTACGCGTATGAAAACCACACTATTCAAACAAAGGTTGTGTCTTTTTCCTATAGGTTTCACACGTTCGGAAATACAGTAACTTTTTCAAGGGACCAAAACGCCGCGTCGTTGGGAAGGGGTTCACTCGGAAGGGAATATCGTATTAAATCTACATTGTCTTTTTAAAATTCCTTCAATTTCTTTTTCTGTAGGACTTTGAGCATTCATTATGTAAGATTTGACAGATATTCGTTTGATATTTTATTTGCTATCGTTGATTTTCTGAAAAGTGTTCGGACACTGGATCAACCACCATACGCAGTGGCACTGCATTGCAATAGAGTGCAAAAAGCCAAGGGGTATGGTATACAGTAATAGCAGTTAATAAATCTAGAGGTTTAAACATTAATGGGAACTAACTTCTGCAAAATAAGTAGAACATCAAAGCCCATCCATCAAATCTCTCTGTCAGTGATAGTGCCAGACTAGAGAGTATCTATAATACGTCTATGATCTAGACATCGCGTTGTTTAGCAACGCAACGCTAGTGCAGTGCGAAATGCAGCCGCAGGATACGGGCGCCACAACGGAGCAACAGCCGTGTGCCACAAAGGATAGGTTACAATCGAATTTCTGCTTATATACCGCAAATTCATGCACGTTCATTAACTTACTAATTGCATAATATAAACAGGATTAGAATACGACAATGAAATTTAAAATAAACATAAAGGATTTCACATACTCCTTGCTTTTCGTCGTCAGAATCATCCGCCATCAGAGCAAGATCGCTCTTTGCGTGCTGGAATTTATCTCTCGCGAGAAAAGTATAATCTCATGAATTACGAGATCCAGAGCAATGATATCATGCAGCAACAGCCGTTCTTGCTCTGTATGCCCGACCGACCGGGGGAGTTTTGCAAAAATACCGTAGAGATCCTGTAGGATCTCTATGAAAAATATAAAGTTTTTTATATAGATCTACTAGTAAATAGCTTACTAGATCGATGACGCTTCATGAATGTATGGACCTATCTCAGGGGTGGCGGAGCATCTTTCAAAGTGGGGGGGGGGGGGGGCACCAACAAAAAGGGACACTTGGGGGGGGGGGGAGGGCACCTACAAAGGGTGAAAACAAGGCGGAAAATACCACTTTGAGACATTAGTATACCACTATACATTCTGATTAATACACTATCGAGGATCATTTTCGACACATTATTGTTTATGTCTTAACATGGTTGTAGATAAAAACTACTTTGCGGTTGAGTGTAATGGTCTGATTATTCATTTGCGAGCGAACTACTTTGCAGTTGAGTGTAATGGTCTGATTATTCATTTGCGAGCGAACTACTTTGCAGTTGAGTGTAATGGTCTGATTATTCATTTGCGAGCGAACTACTTTGCAGTTGAGTGTAATGGTCTGATTATTCATTTGCGAGCGAGCAAAGCGAGCGAGCAAAATATTTAAGATATTTTTAATAGCAGTGATTTTCCTGATATGATAAGATGGTAAATGCGAGCGAGCGTAGCAAGCGAGCTTGGAAAAATTCAGTAGAAAAATTTGTCCTCCTTCCTGTTATGATTTAGGGGCACTGCTCATTCTTGTATAATTTAGGGGATTGTGCCTCTCCTGCCCCCTGCTCCTCTGCCTCACCTTGTGCTGAGATCAGTATTATTATGAAGCCTCTCTGATTATTTGGAGCTAGGTACATGTATATGGCTCTTTTTTGGACTTTAGGGCACAGTTTGGAAGCGACATCGGGGTATATAGGAAAAATATATTAAATGTATATAAGTATATAGGTAGGTCACTTATCAGAGGACAAAAGGGGCACTTATCAAAAGGGAAAATAATGCTATCAGAAGTTAAAGGGGCACTTAAAAAGAGGCATTTATCAGAGGTGAATAGGGCACTTATAAGGAAAAATTGCACTATGAGAACTGAAAATGGGCGCTAATCAGACGAAAACAGGGACGCTTGTCGGATTTCAAAGGGGGCACTTATCTGAGCTTAAAAGGGGCACTTATCAGAAGTTGAAAAGGGCACTTATTAGAAAGAAGAAGGGGCAGTCACACGAAGCAAAAGGGTCACTTATCAGAGGTGAAAAGCCGGGGCATTTATAAGAAGGGAAAATTGCACTATTAGAACAGAAAATGGGCACTAATCAAACGAAAAACAAAGGCACAGATTTCAAAAGGGGCAGTAATGTGAATGTCTGAGGTTGAAAGAGGCACTTATCAGGAGGTGAAAAGGGCATTATCAGAAAGAAGAAGGGGCGCAGTTATGCGAAGGAAAAGGGGCACTTATCAGAAGGAAAAATTGCACTATTAGAACGGAAAATGGGCGCTAATCAGACGAAAACAAGGACACTTGTTGGATTTCAAAGGGGGCACTTATCTGAGCTTAAAAGGGGCACTTATCAGAAGGTGAAAAGGGCATTTATAAGAAAGAAGAAGGGGCGCAGTTATGCGAAGGAAAAGGGGCACTTATCAGAAGGAAAAATTGCACTATTAGAAAGGAAAATGGGCAATAATCAGACAAAAAAGGGGCACTTATCAGATTTCAAAAGAGACAGTAATGTCTGACGTTAAAGGGGCACTTATCAGAAGGCAAAAAGGGCACTTATTGGAAAGGAAAAAGGGGTACTATACGAAGAAAAAGAGGGCACTTAACAGCTATGAAAAGGGGCACTTTTCATAGATAAAAAGGGGCACTTTTGGGGTACTTGAAAAAGTGAGGGGGACTGTGCCCCCTGCCCCCCCCCCGGGAGCGCTGCCTCTGGCCTATCTATTAAATATTCCATCTGACAAGGAAAGAAAAGTTTAAAAGCCCTTAAAATTTGTGATTTTTTTTTTTTTTTTTTTTTTTTTACTCCAATATTCTCGGACATTCAACAACAATAACAAAAAAGGGAAAAGGGAAAATGCTTATAACATTTTTCATGTGCTGTTAAGTATGTGTTGAACTTACTACCGGGGGCACTTTCATGGGGTACATTTTTTTTAGGGGGTGGATTTTATAGAACTGTAGGCCCACAGTGTCCCAGTCGACCTATAAATTTGGGGTTTCGATCCAGACAGCCTCCATTAAACGTTTGAATTTGAGCCGGCGGCGTATGGTGAAGCGGGGAAGTGGGATTTTGATATAAGGTGACTAAAGTGTCACACCAAAAAAAAAAAAAAAAAATACGCCTTCCCACCTTTTACATACGTGAAAGAATTAAATAAATACATAAATATGTCTATATAATATGCACAAGTCGTGGTCTTGTGTTAATTGCCAAAGTCTTGATTCGAAAATGAATGTAATCGGTCAGCATTATTTTCTCAATTATTAAATTTGTTATCATGAAAAAGTCACTTTCCTTGAGCCACGGCTTTCTTTTCTTTTCTTCCCCCCCCCCCCTTTTTTAAGTTCTAGGCCGGCTACAGGCGTGATTACGGTATTATCAGAAAAGTGGGACGAAAATGTCCCTCCCCCCCCCCCCCCCCGCTGCCCCCAGTTAATAATATTTCTCAATGAAACAATCTAGGCACTCCGAGGGTTCTCTGATTGAGCCAAGATGGGAAGGGATTGACTTTCAAAATTATGAGTCCAGCCGGCCTGAAAGAGGAGGGGATTTATCCCTAACCCTCTATATACCGATATCTTCAACAACAACAAAAAACAAAAACAAAAAAAACAGTGTTTTGTTTCACTATCAATGTGTCTGGGTGGATTATCATTTTAATTATATACCAGTTCTCTCCCCCCCCCCCCCCCTCTCTCTCTCTCTCTCTCTCGGGCTCCGCGGGTATTTCCATATAAGGGGCCCAGCCATTAATGGGCACCGGTTGAAAGCAGCGAGAGAACGGGGGGGGGGGCGAAATTTTCTTCGTCATTATCTTTACGGCAAATATTTTCTCGGCCTAAACGGTGAGAAAAAAAAATCCCAGATTCACCCCCCCCCCCCCCCCCCCCAATTGATCCAATGCCAAAAGGGGATAATTTTTGCTAATATATTTCACCCTTGCCCTAGTAAAGCTCATTTCCAGATTCTTACGGGGGTGCTTTTTTTTTTTTTTTTATTCCCCTCACTGAGAAGGCCGCGGCCGTGTCGTAACCCCGTTCCCTGATCTGCTCAGTGATGTCGGGGTCTTAGGAAGGTTGTGGATGGGGTAGTGATGTTTTCACCGTTCTCCTCTCCCTTTCTTTAATTCTCTCTATATTCATCTTTTCCTTCTTCAAGCTGTTTTTCCTCTTTTTTTTAATCATTGTAGTTAAGAGGGGGCGGGGCCAAGGACTCATACTTTTGCTTTGTCAGGTTTTCACAATACATAGAGTTTATATAATTATAATCATCATCCGTCGGAGTCCCGTTAGTAATGTCAATTATGCGTTATGCCTCTATTATCTTGCACAAATTGTCCTTTTATATTTTGGTCGTCATCATGGCATGAGCACGGTCGAATATTTTCTGATAATAAATACATGATAATGGTTAACGTTAAGTGCATTAATGAGGCTTGATGACGGAATACCCTAAACCTATATATGCCAAATAGGCCTACAAGCGGGTTTCATATTTGTCAATTCACTATAGGGCGGTCCAATCGTGGTGAATGAGCCACGGTGAAGAAACCATATATACAGTGGCGGCACCAGGATTTTTAAAGTGGGGGGGGGGGCAGATGGGGGGCAAAAGAAAATGTTGGGGGGCAAGGGCGGACAAAAAAATTTTGACACTTTTTGTAGTGAAAATGTACAGAATATTCGGCTATAAACCTACCCAGATATGAGGACATTTTGAGCATCTAGCTGAACTGCCCGATTATAAAGAGGTGTTAGTTATATACTGCGAGCGAGCGAAGCGAGCGAGCAAAAATTTTGACATTTTTCGTTGTAAAAATGTACAGAAATTACATATTCGGCTATAAAACTACCCCAATATGCATGAGGACATTTGAGCATCTTGCTGCCCGATTATGAGGTGGTAGTTATTTATTGCGAACACTTTTTGTGGTGAAAATGTACAGAAATTATATTCGGCTATGAAACTACCCAGATATGAGGACATTTGAGCATCTTGCTGCCCGATAATAAGGTGGTAGTTATACATTGCGAACGGGCAAAAATTTTGAAACTTTTTGTGGTGAAAATGTACAGAAATGATTATTTGGCTATAAAACTACCCCAATATGAGGATATTTACACGAGCTGAGCGAACAAATTTGCCCCATGCCCCCCCCCCCAACTTGATGCCGCCACTGCTTTCCAAGTTTCCGTTTTCTTTCTTTTTCCTTCTTTTCTCCATTCCTTTTTCACTTTTTTCTTTCCTTTTCTTTTCTTTTTCATTTTCCACCCTTTTATTTTTTTTCACTCCGAAAATTATTGGGGGGGGGCAACTGGGGGGCAAAGCTTCTGACTGGGGGGGGGGGGGCAAATGCCCCCCATGCCCCCCCCCCTTGGTGCCGCCACTGCATATATAAAACCATAATAATGCCGGGGGGGGGGGACTCGTTTTTGCGAAGGTTCGTTTTTCCAAAGGTTCATAATTCCGAAGGTGCGTAATTCCGAAACGCAAATTTACTATAACAAGGGTTTCATAATTCTGAAAATGAAATATATAGGGTTCGTAATTCAGAACATTTGATGCATTATACTTCGAAGGTTCATTATTCCGAAGGTTCGTAATTCCGAAAAAGAAATAGGGTTCGTAATTCCGAAAATGACAAAGGGTTCATATTTCCGAACATGACATAAGGTTCATAATTCCGAAAATGAAAAAGGGTTCATAATTCCGAAAATACGATAGAGCCCTACATAACTTCTCGGAATTACGAACCTTCGGAAATATGAACCCTTTTTCATTTTCGGAATTATGAACCTCTTATTTCATTTTCGGAATTATGAACATTTTTCACTTTCGGAATTACGAATCTTCGGAAAAACGACATGTAACCATAAAAATTATGTAAGGGGGGAAAATGGCGAATTGGTGAAAATGTATGCATCTACAATATTTTTTAAATATTTTTTTTATATTTAACGAGTGGACAGGCCAGGTATTAACACTGCACCAATAGACAGACCTACAGCCGCGTAGCCAGGATTTCAGGGGAGCGGTTGTGAGCACGCGAAGCGTGCGAAATTGCTGATGAGCACGCGAAGTGTGTTCCCCAGGGGGGTGGGTGCAGGGAGGAGGGAGCATAGGGAGGGAGTTTCCCCCTCTCCCAATGCACGCGAAGCGCGAAAGCTTTGACGTTTGAGCAGATACGAGAGAAAGATAATTGGGTCGTACTCAGGCGGAAAGTTAGTTCGACGCCCTGACTGCTTTTCACTTACTTGCTATTGTGTCCATGCTGCACTGTTAACAGTGGTGAGCGCAGGGGGGGGGGGTCCCCCTTCCCGCGCGAAGCGCGAAAGCCTTGACGTTCAGGCACATTTGAGAGAAAGATAACGGCTCGTGTAGCAACTTTTTTCCAGGCGAAAAGTTAGTTCGATGCCCTGACTGCTTTTCAATTATTTGGACGCAATGCTGCACTTTATGTAACAGCGGTGCATGGGCGCGGCGCACAGGGAGGGGGAGTTTTCCCCCCTTCCCTCGCGAAGCGCGAAAGCTTTGACATTCTGGCAAATTTGAGAGAAAGATAGAGGGGGGTTTCCCCTTCCCGCGCGAAGCGAGAAAACTTTGCCGTTTTAGCAAATTTTGAGAGAAAGATAACGGCTCGTAGCAACTTTTTAGGTTTTTTTTTTTTCTTTCACTCCTCCCCCCCCCCCCCCCCGCTTTTTCGCTCTCGCTTTTTTTTTTTTTTTTTTTGTGTCTTGGCGGGGTTTTTTTGGGGGGGAGTCGACCGCCCCTACAGACCTACGTAAGTTTATCCGCATTTCTGATTCCGTCCCTCAAAACTTGAATACATGGTATACATGTCGTTGTGTGTTGCTCACATTAATATCATGTACTCTGCCAATGAAAGAATTGAAATTAGAGGCACACCCCACCTCGATCGTTCATATCACCCCACCCCCCCCCCCCACACACACACACACACACACATAACAAAAATAAATCAAAATTAATCATTTTTTAGTGAATAAATCAATCCTGGTTATAGGATTCAGAGATCATCCACTTACAGGGGCCGCGGAGCGACTTTCACAGTGGGGGGGGGGGGGCACCAGCAAGAAAGGGCACCTATTATACAAAGGGTGAACGCAAAGCTAAAGCGTCAAAAGGACTATTTTGTGACATTAGTATTAACCTATAGTCTAATTAATACACTATCAAGCATCATCTTCTTCACTTTTATTGTTTCTATCTTTAAGTGGTTCTGGTACTGCTTCAGCTTCCCGAATTAGCAGAACTTGTATGTATAAAGGTTTAATGATTTATATGCTAGCGAGCGAAGCTAGCGAGCAAAAATTTTCAGACTTTTTCTATAATGCTGTTCAAGGCCTTGGATTGTGGATTATGTACAGCAATATAATGAAAATGACAACCGCAAACTGAATTTTTGGCATCGTCGTTTTTCTTTAAGATGACATCGATATCAACATTAATACACTATCAAGCATCATGTTGATATTTAATTATATCATATATAAAATTGAGCAAGCTTTGGGTAAATTTTCAGAAAATATTGCCTTTACTTGGTTCGCCTCCATTTCCACTACCTTACATTTTAGTTGTAGTAATAGGGGTACCTGATACTATAAATCCGCACCGATTCTTTGAAGCGAGATATTGCTCTTTTTGTAAGAAACAGTTGGAAATATAGGTAAAAGGGGCACTTATCAGAGGAGAGAAGGGCATTATCAGAGGTTAAAAGGGGCACTTATAAGACTGAGGGGGAAAATAGGGCACCTTTATATCAGAAGTAAAAAGGCACTTATCACAGGAGAAAAGGGCAAATACTAGATTTGAAAAGGGGCACTTAAATATCATCAGGTGAAAGTGGGCACTTATTACAAGATGAAAGGAGGGCAGTTATTAGAAATGAAAAGGCTACTTATCAGGGGCCGCGGAGCGTTTTTGAAAGTGGGGACGGGAATGATTTGATTTCACTCATTAATGACAATTTTTCTAACCCTTTTTCCGAGGTTTTATGATACGTGTCTACCCGAAAAAAGAGTGGATGGGGATGTCTGCAGCCCCCTAGCCCCCGGTTCCGCGGGCCATGCTTACTGAATAAAAATGGGCTCTTATCAGAAGGTGAAAAGGGCACTTATTAGAAAGAAAAGCGGGGGCACTTATCAAAATTAAAACTTGCACTTATCAGAAGGAGAAAATGACACTTATAAGAGAGAGAGAAAAGAGGAAATTATCAGTTTTGAAAAAGGGCAATTTTCAGGAGAAAATGGTCACTTATTTGAAAGTGAAAGGGCACTTATAAGAGAGAAAATGGCATTTTTTTTCAGAAATAAAAAGGGCACTCTTTGGGTACTTGAAAAGGAAGCACTGTTCCCCTCCCCTTGCCCCCTCCCCCGCCGTGCGCCGCCTCTGTCCACTTGTATAGTGCAAACTCTGCGAAGGAAGTGATCAAATGACAGATTACAGGATGAACATCGAAACGGATTCTCAAATCATCTTTGAAAACAACCCCCCCCCAAAAAAAAAAAACAACAACAACAACAAACAAACAAACAAACAAACAAAACAAAACAAAAACAAAAAACTATAAAACAAACAAAAGACAAACAAATACAAAACAGCCCGTCTTATCTGTTCTGCCCATAAAAACTGAAAGAATGGTTATATAGTCGGGGTATATAATACGGTATTTATATAATGAGGCCCATCCCACCTCGTCAGTAATACCCCCCCCAAAAAAAAAACAACAAACAAACAAACAAACAAACAAAACAAAACAAAACAACAACAACAACAACAACAAACACTGACACACACACACACAAATCAGCTCAAATCAAATCAAAATGAATTACTGAATTAAAATCCGTATGTTTTTATTACAGGCCAGCGCAAAGGGAGAAGATATTCTGAGTCCGCCGATCTGTAATATTCTCGTTCAAAATCTCACAACATACGAGATGCGATGAATCCTGCAAACGAGATCAGCTGTGAGGGTCATCGACACTGGGTACTGACTGTTTTCCGTAAAAATTGGATGTCAAATTCCTTGTAATTCTTCACCGATAAATCATTCATGGACACAGAAATCAGCGTATTCATAGGTGAGGTGTATAAGGAATCACTTTGGTTACTAATACATCCGTAAAATCATCATATTGTATTGTTGTTTTAAAATTGTTTTGTAACTCTAACGTTATGAGTAAGGTCTCATCTCTGGCACCTCCACCTTCAGCGGTTATACGGCCGGTACCGTGGCCGCGGGCGCGGCCTGCCGATACGACGGCAGTGCAGTGTACATGTACGATTATGGTAGTGGATCCTATTACCGAACACTTTTCAGAAAATCAACCATAGTAAATAAAATGTAAAATGAATATCTGTCAAACTTTCATAATGAATGCTTAAAGTCGTACAGAAAAAGAAGTTGGTGGAATTTGAAAAAGACAACGTAGATTTAATGCGATATTCCCTTCTCTTCTGATAAAGTTTCTGAGCGAACCCCTTCCCAACGAGGCAGCGTTTTGGTTCCTTAAAAAAGGTACACTGTATTATTGTATTACCGAACGTGTGCCCCCTATGCCTGGAAAAAGACACACAACCTACCCCGATTTTGGGCCAACGGGGTGACGACTGGGGGTGACGAGAGAGCAGGGGCCTGTTTCTCGAAACCAACGACAAGACAGTCATAACTTTATCCGCCAACTACGGAGATGTCCATGATCTTCCTAAACTGTTTCACGAAGAGCTAACTAGCTAGACAGCTCGTGATATCGATACTATCGGCGACAATAGGAGCCGGCACGTAGCCTTGGTTGCAATTACACTATATTTTTAAAAGCTAAATTTAACTCAACTGCAAATATTTGGATAAATTAGGGAATAAAAGAAAATAGAAAATATAGAAGGGTATAAACTATAACAAATGCCAAATAATTTTTAAATTATGTAAATTACATGATGGATTCGCTTGTAAAATGAAAAATATGAGTGATTTATTTCATGATCGGTGAGCCAGTTTTACGTTGGATACATGTAGGTACCCCCCCCCCCCCCCCCCCCCCCCCGATGTCGTGATTTGATAGTTTATAAAAATAAACCCATATATTTTCATTGTAATAATAATATGCTTTGAATGTTTTACATAATGTTTTTGGGCTTGAGTATGATATAGAAATTACAAAAATATTCATATTATAAGTTTAAACACGTATATTTCAAAGTTTTCATTTTAAAAATCGTTGATATGATCTATGTTTACACTGATATGGGTCTGAAAACCAGAGAATATGCCGTTGACTATGGCTGGCCTACCATGTCATATTACAGTTCCCTCGTCGGATTTTAGTTCACCAAAGAAACCTTTATAGAAATCATTTACGAAGATCGCCCAATTATTTGTTTTCACACAAAAAGCACTCTTGTAATTATTATATAAGACGTAACATGTGATTTTCAAGTTTATTGTGGTAGCACGTCATTTTTCATGCTAATTGATCAGATATGAAGGACCCATATCGTGAAATAGCTTTGCAATCAGAAGTTAAGAGACTTACTAAATTCATTTTGACATAAAACAGGCCTAGCAACAGTTACGAATTTATATTTTTTCTAGATTATAATACTTCCCAAGTTCCCATTGCTTATCAGTATTAAAGGCTTGTATTTTTTTCTTGCCCAATGTTTATTTGTCAATAGTTTTTTTGTTTTTTTTTCCAGTTTCCAGTGATGGGATTAATTTGACAAATTTTGGTTTAACTTTTTTTTTCAAATTCCACCACATTTTGATACAGGCCTATCTCCTGTCAGTCTATTATTGTTATCGTTTTTATTATGGTTTTCTTTTTCATTTGAAAAAAGGTTCCTTTCATATTGAAATGACCTCAATTAGACTGTTGTTTGTTTGTTTGTTTGTTTTTATCCATTAGAATGTGGAAAGAGTGTTGATTCACTAGTTAAGTGTGAGACAAGCCTTGAACAAAAACACTATGTATTTTATATAATTTTCATAATATAAACATGGATAAATTCCAGATAAAGCGAATGCGTAGAAAGAGTTGCATAGAAGTATGTAGTGTCACTTTTTGTCTACCATAATCTACCCAATAAATAACATGTGATGGCGCTGTACGTCGACTAAAAAAGATATGACAGGGTTGGAGGCGTCATAAGTCCTTAGGAAGTTGTCATGCATCTTGGTAAAGACGGCTTCGTGAAACACGTAGCGGACAACTAGAGAACTAGCGCTGACTTAGTTAAGAACTTAGACATATGACGGTTTCGAGAAACAGGCCCCAGGTTATAAGATATTACATGTACTTAGACTAGGTCTACATGTAGATCTACATTACTTAGACCGAAAATTCTGTGACTGTCTCTCTTTCATTAGCCTCTTATTATTTTGACAGGGTCGGCTATTCACTTAGAGACAGAAACGCTCCTATCACTCTGCTGCAAACTTTCTACACACCGATGTGTAGCCTGTATGTAGTAGTGCTGGTATCGACACGCCTGATGTCGCCACTATGGCGACAAAAGTACTGGTTTTGGACTTTGCCGACATGTCGACACGCATGCTCCAATGGCGACATAAAATGGGTCTTATATACATATTATACATACGTCATGGTCACTCACAAGAAGAGTAAAGTTTACCTGAAAAGTTGCATATAATCATCCACACAAATCATAGACAGCAATTTATCACGGCACGCCGCATGTTTGCACTGATCAGACTGATCTGATCAGAGACAAGAAAACAACATATTGATTAAAATGACAATTACAACGTACACATGTACATGTAGGTGCTTTCTATGCCATGCAATATCATCTTTCTCTGATTTCTAAGATTTCCTTTTGAATTATTCGTACAATATATGGCTCCATGCATATCTTTTGCTTTATGTTATACAGGTGCTTCGTTACTTTTTTTTTGGTGAAAAATATAGAGGCATTATCTGAGTGCTCAGCATCAGAAAACCGATTTAATTGGCCTATTCAGGACTCTCCTTGTGGGGACTGCTGGCTTGCTCAGCTGTCAACAATTATCCGTTGATACCTGAAGTGTCTATTGTTTGCAATTGCATATATATATACAACAAAAAAATTAAAAAAGGAATTCTTCATAGACTGAAACATGTACACTGCAGATGTTGTGGGGCATGTTTGTTTCTGTAATGTCAATGTCTTCTCTTGTGAAGATGACACTCTTCTGATACTTTTTTGGGCACAATTATTCTTTACAATACCATAAGTAACAGTTGTTATCGCATAAACTCATACAAAAACATTTACTTGCTCAACATCAAGTCAAATTTTCAAGGGTGCAAACTTAAAGCGTACCAATCACCTAATAAAACAATTTGTGTACTGATAGAAAGTATAAAATCACCCCATAAGAACTTTATCTGGCATTCTATAGGTCAACAGTTTTAAGGAAAGAAAGGATAACATGAAGGTGCGTGCACGGAACCCAACTCCGAGTTGGGTTCCGCGCCAGCCCTTTTCTCGGCGAACGTGTATGGGTGCATTGAGTACGACGAGTAGTCTCCTCAAAAGTTGCTTTTACGCTTAGTTATAGACATAATATTTGAAGCCCAGATTTTGAATATAGTATAAAGACATGGAACCTCTATTAACATACAGAGCAAAATAGTTTTTGGTGATTGGTAAGGCTCTTCATTATTCATGTACATGTACATGTGTGAGTCTATGAAAAAATGAATGTACATGTACATATGTAAAGGGATATAAATTGGCATTGGGGAGTATTAAAGGCTAAAAAGTCATCAGCATTTACATGTAGGGCAAACTGAAGTTGATTGATTTGGTTTTATACTCTGGATGTGATTGAACTTATTATTATTATGGGCCATTCCACCATTGTGCCTTATGGACATTACGTGTTAGAGGTCCAAATTGGTATTCAAACTTGCCTGTACTGAACCTTGATTATTTTCAAGATTTCTGATATGGATATGATGATAATACAGGTGATCACCTAATGACATATTCTAGATCTACTGTACATGTAATAGCAAATTTCATATTTTTATCAAATTTTAGCACTGAGAAGATAAAAATCTGTTACAGACATTACAGTAAAAAGACATGGGTCTTCTGTGTGAACATCATCCCAAATCCCTGTGAATTTATTTCCTCCGTGGAAAGGCTTCCATTATTGAAAGGTAGACTCTAGATCTACATCATTCTACATCTACAGTACATGTAAGTTACATGTATCTAACATTAAAGGTCTACATCTTGTATCATATATGTATATGGCTTTCTCAAATTTAAAAAAAAAAAAATGTAACTTTCTTTTTCATAAATTTGACAAAATGCACTGACGATGCAGTCAAATTGAATTCAATGAATCATTGAAGATACACTTGTATTGTAGTCATTATCAAAATAATAAAAGGCCAAGGGTCTACATTGCACAGTCAAGCATGAAGATTGACGAGTGTCAATGGTCTGGACAATTCGCTAAAATTTTTCGCCTCAAAATGATCATTTTATTATTTTAATATGTCATTAAGAGCCTGTGACAGTCAGCCTGTGTAATTCTTTCAAAGTAAAATTATCAGTGAAAAATAAGTGAGCGGAAACCGGGCAGTCTACGGTACAGAAGATAACATTCGGTCTCTCTCCATCTTTGTCGTTCTCAATCGATTCCCCGTCACTCTCACTGACGCAGTATAGTACATGTAGATTTAAGAGCCTAGCCCTACTGTAAAAAGAGAGGGAAAATTGTTTATTCTTTTATAAAAGGTGACATTTTTTAGGCTTAGACCCTTTCTTGAATGTTGACTTTTTATTTTTTGCATCAGTAATAGTATACATAAACATTGCTGTAGTAAAGACTGAAAGTCAATATTTTAAAAATGCGTGTTTCAAGTTCTAGGATTTGTTCAGTAATGTGTGTTCAGAGACGTCTGCTCATACATGTACTGTAGCACTTGTCCATATACAAGTACATGTAGTTAGGAATAACTATTGATATCAGTGTCTTTTTTCCTCTATTGCAGGCAACTGACTCAGGATTTCAGAATGTCTAACCCACAGAGAGGTAAGCAGAGTTCCTCGAAACGAGACTCCACTGGGAGCGTGAGCCAAAATCGTTTGATAGATCTTGCTAATGCTTCTGCGTCCAGCACAAACAATACAAACTTAGGTGAAACTAGTGAAGTGAATGTCAGCCGGAATTCGTCCTTTTCGAAGGAGGGTACCCAGCCCTTGACAGATTCTCGACCTTCGACGCCTCAGTCTCAAACTCATGAAGCACAGACACCAAACAGTGGGGGTGTTGACATACCAGTTGCAACAAGTAGAGATGCACACCATACAGGTGGGGCAGGGGGCGGTAGCTCATCATCGGGAGGGGAGCACCACTCCCCGTCCCTCATGTCCGTCCTCCAGACCCCGTCTTCTCCTCCCAGTATATCCCACCTAACCAGCTTGAGTCCTGGTCCGAGCCCAGCGGGACCTGGATCCGTTGGATCTGGTCCAAGGGGAGGATCATCGTCATCAGACATCAGTGGAGCCATTTCCATGCCCATGGGGATGCTTCCGGGATCTCCTCTCAACGATCAGTCTTTGCCAGGGTCATCGTCGGCTGGTGTCATGGCTACCAGCCCCTTGCTTAATGCTAGCGGGGAAGATGGAAGGTAAATTGCAGACATTTATTTTTGTGTTATTTTGCCAATTTTGTTATTTCAACTACAGCCAACAATGTAAACATTCTATGAGAGATTAATGTACATGTACACGTATAGGGTTCTCACCAGTGCATAGCACCCTTTGTTCTAACATCAAACAGGGTCCCCTCGCTATTCATAAGGACCGCTATTCATAGAAAACCGCTATTCATTTAACATGCATTATGAATAGTGGTCCTTATGAACGGAAGTTCTTATGAATAGTGAGGTAATTTGTCTATGGTTTGCTCGCTGTGTAGAAGGACTGCTATTCATACAAAACCGCTATTCATTTAGTCATGCAGTCCTTATGAATAAGTGGTCCTTATGAATAGCGGTCCTTATGACTAGTGAGGTTATCCCCATCATACGTAAGAGACTTCAGAAAACAAATTTCTTGTCTTGTGTACCTACTCATGGAGCAGGGATCAACACTATTTTGACTTGTACACATGCTTTAGCCCCCCCCCCCCCCCCGAAAAAAAAATAATAATAATAAAATAAAATTTCTAAAATAATCAGCTAGCAAGCGCACCAAATCAATATCAGAAAAATCTAAAATAAGTGTAGTAAAACAGAAGTACTCAAAATAAAGATGTCGATTTCACTGATTTATTGGCCAGCACAGCAGACCTCTCTTCCCATGCTTTTACCTATTTATTCAAATACATGTACATGTACATGCAAATTAAATATGAAGTAAACCAATAGAGATACAGAGAATGGATGAATTCAGAAGTAGAATAACCAAGGGTGAAAGGTGAACCAATGAGTATGATATGGGATGAGTATGAGTTATGAGGTAGATGGAGTTAATGAAAAAAAAATGGAAATGAGATCTAGAGTATGGAACAGCTGTATGTGAAAGAAAACAATTTAAGAAATGGGAACAAATTTAACCTCTCACATTAAATCCTCTCAGGACCTGAAATGTTAGGATTTAAGCAGGGCCTGGTACATGTATTTATTACTCCCAACTCAGGTGGAAAGCGTTAACAGATCAGAATCCTGCATTTGTGCCCTTGGCATGTGCAATAATTAACCAAAAATAGTGATAATTACAGCGTGATTCATTGGATAATGGTCTCTATTTACATTCAACATTATATCATTTTTAAGTAAATTGGTTACCCATGGCAGAGGAAAATGGTTCTATATTATTTGTTTTTTGTTTGTTTGTTTCATTTACATGTACTTGTGTTGTATGATTGTGCAATGTTAGTGTAATATCAAGAAAGATAATACATGTACCTGTACATGTAGTCATGTACATGTACATGTACATACATGGTGCCAGGGAAACAACTGCACAAAAGTCATGCTACTTGTACAGCGCCATCTCCAGTTCATGCCTTGTGCATTTGTAATTCTACACAAATACATAGAGTTCCATAGTACATGTAGCTCCCATTTCAATCAATAGTAAACACTGTACAGGGTAATATGGTGAACTTAAAAATTATTCCATACAGCCTACATGTAGGAATTAATTTTTTTTTTTAGGGGCTACTTTTTTTTTTGCCTTGGGGCTACTTTTGAATTTTATGGGGCTATTTCTTATATTATTGGGGCTACCATTTTAATGGAAAAAGCAGACTGGTTTAAATATCAATTTGGGTTTTTTGTGATATTGCGATTGCTGTTACATTGGTACTAATTGTACTATCTCATGCACAGGTTTACTTTACGTCATACTGCCCAATTTGATTTTAAAAAATAGATTTTTAAAGTTTTAACTTCACCCCCCCCCCCCCCCCCATCAGATTTTTTTTTTTTTCAAAACTTTGAAGGAATAAATCAAAAATAGGTCAATTCAACAATAGGTCGATTTCACTCGAAATTGCTGTCATTAGGCGTATTTCCCGCGGAGATGTTTATTTTAAGTGAAAAGGCGGGCTTGGTGTGTGTTTTTTCTTTTCTCGCACATAATACTCCTAAATCCGCTTGGACGTACGTATGTACATATATACTGCGAATGCGCACAGTTCCGGGCGATTTTTCTTTTCCAATTTGTTTTTCGCAGATACCATCACACTCGATGAGCTTCGATCTCGCGCGCGATAAGTAAAAAACCCCGTCATAAATCCACCGATTTCCTGATTTGTAGAGCGTTTTCGGTGACTCAGTTTCTCACAACCCGACTTAAGCGCCGCGTGCTTTGAAGAAATGGCACTAATTCCGCATTATTGAGGCAGGCTTTGGCTTTACAGATTGATTTTTTGAGGTGACTACGGACTTAATGTCGATAAAGGGACAATTTCTCTGTGTGTTGTATCCGGTCGTAGATCTAGTGATAGTCTCATTACATGGATGATAGTAATTTTAGACCTATCATTGTAACAGTGATATTACGTTTCGGAAAGGAAATTTTCACAAAAGGTGTCGCGCAAAGACTAAGTGAAATGAAGCTGTCGATGAATTTATACAACCCTGATATAGAATGTGGGTAGTTACTGTAGTATGCATGAAAAAAGCGCTATCTTTAGTTTCCGTGCGATCTCTGGCTATACTGTAATTGTTGTCATTTGGTCTAGCGCTCACGACGCTACACATTCGTGATGTACTAAGCTCCGAGTCAACAACGAGATAAAAGGTTGAATTTAGCTGCTTTTTGAGCATAGTAGTGATTTTCTTTCGAATCATTGATGGGGGCGACTCATATAAAAACGGTCGCCCCCAAATACAGGTTTTCCAGCATTTATTGGGGCGATATGGGGGCCGACGAGGGCGAAATCGCCCGTCGCCCCCGTGTATTTCCGACGCTGATTCCATACATGTATATCACTAATAGACCTGTTCACAAAGTTATTCAAATTTATCGATGTTTCTTTCCTGGGGACCTAGTAGCGAGGCATTGCATTAACCTGTTAGTGATGAATGAACTACATGTACATGTACAATACTTGGAATCCAGTTTTCATACATTACTTGTTGCTATGTCTGGTAAGCCTCTGACAAGCTTTCAGGTTGTCAAGAACAACCTTTGTTTTAAAGGTATGCCAAGGCTGTCAACTATCCCGCTTTTGGCGGGAGTCTCACGCCACTGTGCTCATTCTCCCGCTGTCACATCAGCGTCGTGGTGGGAGACTCCCGCCACGACGACCTTCCTCCCGCTTTCCCGCCAAGCATGTAAATCTCCCGCTTTATGGAAAAACCTCCCGCCAAACGTTTAATTTTTTTATTTTTTTATTTTTTTGCTTGTCAGGCGGAAAATAAAATAAACTGTTGGGGGAATTTGGTGTGAAGGGGAATTTTTTAATTCGCCTTGACGTTTTCGACACTGTTTTTTCCCATTTCCATAGGGTAGGAGGCATTCTATCAATATAAACGTAGAGGGTGCCAAATTACTTTTACTACAAAGTTTAGTTCGGTAGGGAGAACTCATTTTCGTATAACATGGAAAATCTATATATGTATAACTCTTGGGGATCTAACGTCCTGAGGTTGGACTTAGGGCGATGTCTGTTTTTCTTGAATACATGTATATCAATAGTTTGGGGATTTACTCAAAATACCTTATCGCACACAAAAGGTAGTTATTATACGATTCTTTTTGCCATAAATGCAAATTGAATCAAATTAATTCTGAACATATACATGTACTAACATTTTGAATCCATTTATTCTTTGTAACGTCATTTCACGCTGATATACAATTAAAAAAAAACAGAATTCACCCCTTCGTTGAATCTAGGTATATATATATTTTATTTTTTTTAATTAAAAAAAAACAGTAGTATCAGTACCGATATCCTTTTGTGATTCTGTTGGTGTTATACACTAAAGGGAATGATTCCCTCTTTAGAAGCTTACCTACATGTACATGTATGGACATTTCCCAACATCAATGACTTTCTAAATTATTTTGCTTTCATGTCATGGCATGAATTGATTTAATTTCATTGTGGAAAAGTACATCCACTGTACTTAGCCTTCATGAAGTTTCTACAATTTCTTTCTGAGTTACATATATATACATGTATTTAAAATTTTAATCTATGGTGTACATAAAGTGCAAAATTTGTTGTTTTTTTATACCTATTTACAGTAAGTGAGCAAAAGTTTTTTGTTTTTTTTTAATTTTTAAATTTTAGCAAATAACAAACAGTACGTACAGCTGCACATACTTGTACATGTATGCACCGTGGTCATTTCACCGTATTGTCTCTCAACTTTTCAAAAAAATCTCACTTGCCTAATTTTTTCCTGGTTATCTCAAAAATCTTTTTTCTGTTTCACTTAAATCATGTAGAGTTTGAGACTAAATTTCTCATTTCCCTTTTACTTTGTCAAAATGTAAATTGGTTGTCTCCTATTGTGTACATGTAATGTACATGTACCGATAACACACTTTTCATGTGGTAGTCAACATACATGTACATTGTAGTTTTACTAGTTTATCATTCCATATATTTAGACGATGAAGGAAATATTAACCAGCTTGTCGATTTCTGGCACCAATGAAAGATTAATCCGTAAAGCAGAGAACACTTACATACATACTGTATCTTTAATAATTCTCAATCTACTACCCTAATTATGGTGGACTTTGTCCTACAGTGTTTCTGCCAACATGTGAGCCATTTTCATCTGGTGATAATAGGTAGAAAAGATTGCCTGTCCAGAAGGGACAGTAAGACACATTGGACTGTTGTGTACTGATCAGGGAGTGGTCATTCATTGGTTTCGTAGCCTCTCAGTCTCTCTTCAAATGTTCCCTTCGCGTGCTTGAAAACTATGAAGTAAGCCTGTAGATTAATTCATCAGTATGTACAACTTTTCTTTGGAAATTAGAAATGTTGTACATGTACGGATGTACAAGTACAACATTTTTCATCCAAAGAAAAGTTGTACATGTATGGATGTACAACTTTTCTTTGGATGAGAAATGTTTCTATTGTACATGTACATGTTTATTGCTGAATCCTTCATTATTTGTGTCTTTTCTTTTGCCTTTTCTTTTCTCTGTTTTAGCTCCAAGGAGGACGATTCTATTAAAAGTGAACCGCCCAGGTAAGGCTCTGTTTTAATGATCATTTCTGCATCCCGATTTTGGGTCGGGTTTCGTTTTGATACAGTGTATGTTAGTTTGGCATGAAAACTCAAGCTGTGGTCTTTATCATTTCTTATCATGCCAAGATACATGTAACTGACATTGCGCAAACAGTGCTGTACAGTAGTTTAAAGCCCACCGCACACTATACGATCGGTCTGCGATCAGATTTTGGAAGAAAATGTAAGTGCATTTGATATAAACATTTAAACACATGAAATATTTTTGATTGAGTTCTGAATAGTTATATAAATAGTAAAATTTAAAAAACTGCCTATTGCGAGCTTTCTAGTTGGAGGAAAGGTCAAATCGGCTCCGAGTCGTAGTGACGTCAGAGCAGTCCTACGATTGTCTATGATTTTAAACTGATTTTGCCCTTATTCCATACATTGTAAGGCAGACCACTCACCGAAACCCTATGTTTAGAGTATTCATATCATTGTTCAGAACCTGAATCAGGTACATTTTATTTGTTAAATTGGGATAACCTTGCTAGTCATAAGGACCGCTAGTCATAACGCGTGACTAAATGAATGAGCGGTCCTTTATAAATAGCAGTCCTTATGAATAGCAAACAGACGCCGTTAAAATGCCCATATTTAATGCTATTGCGATTTGTTTTCAAAATCGGTTCGTATTAGATCATATATATATATACATGTAGCTTGCGGTGGGCTTAACTCTGTCGACCTTTTTTAGAATTATTTTTTTAAAAGAGATAAATGTACATGTATTTCAAAGAATAGTGGTGTGAAAAGAGATCTTGAGCCATGCACATACATGTACAAGTACAAGTATCTTCAATACATGTACATTGTACACTGTACATGTACATGTAGTATGCATAAGAGTACATGAAATGTACACTGTAGTTATAGTCATATGAACAAACATACAAATTCTGTCAAACAATTCTTAAAAATGGATGAATTGAATTTGTACGTGTGATGCATTTTCCTCACTCATTAAATTCGAAATCAATTTTTAATATTATCAACCTGTAATATGAATATTTAATTCTAATAATTGAAAGGCTCTGTATTTCACATTTTTGGGTCATGATGTACAAATTCGTAGGTACATGTGTACATGTATGTAATTGGCGTATGTATATTAGATTATAATTATTGAGATATTTGAATTCAATATATTTCAAATGGGGACAGTGCATACATGTAAATCTACTGCTGCTAATTTTAATATAAATCTGACCTGTTTCGTTCAATAATACTTTGCAATTACCAAATTTTATACAGTCCTGAAATTGCTTTATCAATTTGTTTCATCACTGGTTTTCTAATTCACCACAATTTCCTTTATTATAATTACCATTGGATCTGATTTATTGTACAGTGTACATGTACATGTATGTACATGTACATTTGTCTCTTTAAAAACACAATCTACTTTTTAAAGAAAACAATACTTGTAAAATTTGGTTGATTTGTATATCTTCATCATTTTTGTTATGATCATTATTAAGTCCCTTTTTTTCTTTGTTATTGATATTATATTTTGATTGTTCACAAGCTTCTTTTATATTTTTATATTTTGCATGTTCACAAGCTTCTTTTATATTTGTTGTATTTTACTGTAAATATGACAATTTTGGTCTTTGGACTTTTGTCATATATACTTTTTATAATAAAACCGAAATTGAATTGAATTGAATGTGCTTCATTTCAATTTGTTCAATATGTTTTTGTAGAATGTACTTGTGCTTTACAGGTACCAGCTCTTTTGTATTACCATGTAGTAAAGGTTCTGTTTTACAGAAACATTAGAAATTTTTCATTTCATACATACAAACACATGTACAGTGTATATGAGATAATTATGTCCAAAATGAAAGATCAAGTAATGTTTATCATCAGTACATGTATATTATATTTGAAAGGATATACATGATGTAGTTGTAACCATATGGCCATGCAACCAGCTCTATGCCAGGAACACAATCAAAGCAAATTTTGATAACTAGTATTGAACAGAGAAATGATACTCATTTCTACATTACAAATGCATATGTACAGTACATGTACATTGTACATGTAGTTCTAAATGTTAAGATTAGGGGGCCCGGGACCAGTAGCCAAAAAAACATTTATTGGACGAAATGAAATTATTTATGAAAAAAAATCAAAAATGATAATAACAGGGCCTAACCATGTACAGTATGGAACTTAACAGCTGCTAACAAGTTGAGGGTACTGACAAAAATAACAACAGCACCCTGTCTGATGGCAGACCTTTCGAGACAATTGACCACATTTTGTGGTTTGGCTCAACAACTTTTGATTCAGAGTTCTAAAAAATATACCAGATGCATGAGTAGAAAGAGCAAAAATTTCTACACACACTGTGTCCATTTTTATTGCTTGACCATATCGCGTTTGATGCCAGGAATTTTTAAAATGAGAATAAGCTTTGAAATCCTTAAATTGGCAACACATTGAAAGGTTCAAAATCATTATTTTTCATCAAAATTGGCAATATTTTTCAACTTTTCGACAACATTCCTAACCATGTACAGTGTATATTGTTCTCAAAGACATAACACCTTATTAGAACCATGTAGCACTAAATGAAAGATATTACTGTTGCCAATTTGAAGAACGAAATGTGATCAATTTAGCCCTTGAATAATTCGTGTCCTGAAAGGGTTAAAGGTCAATTTTTGTCGATAAATAGCAAGATACTAGCAATACTAAGACACTGAAGATTTCGCCTCCTAAAGTTTAATATTAAACAAATAAGAGGCAAAAACTAATTTATGTGCCGGGACAGGCACGTAAAATCCTAACAAAGGCAGCATGTGCTATACACTGTAAACACACGTGTAAAACCAATGATGAGTAGCTACACACAGTGCACACACGCTGTCTCTATGCGAAGCCCCAAGACTGCTGTGCGGGGAGCCGTCGGGGTGGACGGGTCCTTTCATAATGGCAGTGATCAAGCATTCCTTACAGATATTTACACTGAAATTCACCAGAAATCATAGATGGAATACCAAATGATTTCTTACAGACATCTTTTGATACAAGGAGAACAACATGAGACGATATTTAACATGTTTCTTTCCAATTTTCTTTTTGCTACCAATACTGTACATGAGCTTTAACTTTGAGTCAGTTTCTACTGTGCACCCAATTTTATTTGAGACTGTTAAATCTTCTCAAGTCTCTTTTACCTTTTATTCAGAGTGCTATTTTGGGTTGTAAGACACATGCTCTGGTGGCACTTGCTCTGTGTCAAGGTTGTACACTATTAAAGCTCATAGACAGTCTCGGTAGCAAAAAAAATACTGGCAAGAAACTTATCTAACATAGTCACATACTACTCTCCTTTTATCATAAGACACATGTACGAGATTATTTAACATTCCATTCACGATTTCGAACAAATTTTAGTGTAAATATCTAAAAGAAACGCTTGGTAACGGCTTTTTACTGCCTCACGCTAAGACCATATCCACCCGAAGGTTCCCCGCACAATAAACCCAGCGCTTCGCACTATGTGTAGCGTATTCTATACACACAGCAATCCTAATGTGAGTAGTGTGTGTGGCCGTTGTTTGAATTTACATCCCCTCTTTTTTGGGCCAGGGATTTTTATTACTTTTCACCTCTCATTCAGTAAATATTTCACTTGAGGAGGAAAAAACTTCACAGCATCTTAGTTATGTTAGTACCCTGCTTTTTATTAAGTAAAATCAAAGAAATCTCACAAAAAGTTTTTGAGGGCCTCCCAAAACTATCTGTTACCTTTAACCAAATTCTAAACTTCAAAGCTAGACCAAGCACTATACCTAACCCTAACCCTAACCCTAAACATAAACATAAACATAAACATAAACATAAACCTAAACCTAAACCTAACCCTAACCCTAACCCTAAACCTAAACCTAAACCTAATCCTAAACCTAACCTAAAACGCTATTGCAACCCTATATGTTTGACGAAATAAAGCCCGGAGGAATGGTCGCCAGAGCATGGGGCGGGGCACTGCTATTTTGGGTATTCAAATTTATCCTTTTGCACAAGTACATACATGTACCTATTTGTAGATCACACAATTATGTAATGTCCAAAGATACCAGATATTACAAAGCAAAACAATTTTGGGTGATTGGTCCCTCTAACTGTAGCAAAGCAAAATTTCTGATAAAATGATAAAGTCATAAATCCAAGGATTACCAGTAGCTTTACTGCTAACCAAAGATGGATCCTGATTAATTTTATCGATCTATCAACAAGGATACGGTTCAGTGTGGAATGACAGCTGTGTGTAAATGATGCTAGACAGCTGCTCAGCCACTAAAAATTTAATCTAGATTGTTAGAATTTTATGATTATTTTTTAACAATTCGTGGAAATATACATGTAGATGCTCATTCTCATTTGAAAAATGTAGAGCGCGTTGGATGTACAATGTAGGACTACTGGATAAACAAGTACAGTGGTTGACAGAATGACTTTTTAAACAGCCCTTAAAGTGGCCTTGAACTGACCTAATAATACCGCCATCTTTTGACAGTGTTTGGAAAAAATATGTGTATCTTATTTTGCCATCATGCAATTTTCCCCCTTGTAGGAGCTTAAAATGTAATTTACAGGCAATTTTCTACATAATTTGCAAGTCAAAAGTAATAGTTAACAATTTAAAAATCTGCATACCTGTACATGTATTTTCCAAGTGAGTTTACTAAAATTCAAAATAAAATGCAACTACTGTAATCTCTAATTATAATCTTATTTGCATCAAACAGTTGGGTATGGTATAAGATGGCACTGTTCTATTCTACCAGGATAAGGCAGCTTTAAGATTACATGTAGATAATTTATCGTTTATGTAGGCCTACATGTAGTGTATACTTTTTAAAATGAGTATTCATTACTTGGGAATAGTCTGCAAAAAGCGTAATCCCTATACATGTAGTATTAGCTTGCAATCCATAGTGATTTTGACCATTTTTTAGAGGAATAAGAGCAAACTCTTTCTTGTGGTTTTAAGATTCAACATATTTTTGGCTGAAGTCCCTCCTTGCATACATACATGTACATGTACATGTAAAATGTATGTAAATTACATACATGTACATGTATGTGAGTAATCCAAGTTGTAGTTAACCAAATGAATACATGTACATGTACAATTGTACTTTTTGTACATGTATGTTCTGACTTTGTAACATCTGACTTTGTAACATATAGGTATATGTTACAAAGTCAGAACATACAAAAAGTACATGTACAGTACATGCATATGTTGTACGTGTGCATGTAGACAGAAAGATGACATGGAAAATAAATACAGAAATTTCCTCCAAAGTGAAACTTGTACGTACATGTACATGTAACTAAATTTGTAACTTTTGCCTTATACATGTGTAAATGCTTTGTGCTTTTGCTAAATAGACACAAGTACTGGTACATCTACATGTACATTGTATGTACATGTACATGTATGCCAAGCTTAACACTACATGTAGCTGGGGAGGGGGGTGGGGGGTCCCGACTTTTTGGATTTTTTTGTGGGGGGGGGTAGACTTATCCGAAAAAATGAATAAGCTTGAAAAGTTTAAACTTTTGTATTAGGGTACATCATTCATACATTTAATTATGTAGAATGTCATTATTATCAGGTACATGTAAGTATCTACATGGAGTAAAATCCTGCAAAGATTTCACCAACTGTGGAGGAACTTTAGAAAAGAAAATAGAATGAAAAATGCCATTTCCACAAAGGTAATGTGAGCATTTTTTTGAGGGCTTCTTTCCCCTTTCCTACATGTACTTGTTTGGAAAAGTATGAATGGAATATATACATGTACATGTACATGTAGTATTCCTGGCCTGCGGAGAGCAAAAAAGACAGACCAGGGCCCTGTTTCATAAAACTTGTTATCAGTAACAACTGCCACATTTCTAGGCCAAATTTTCTCACAGTCTATCAAATGCAATGATTTCAGTAGCTTATAACAGTTATTGTAACTTGTTATTGCCTTCAAGTTTTATAAAACGGGGCCCTCGGCTGAAGGCAAACTGCCCCTACACTCTTGAATGGGAAAAGAGCCTCTCTTGCTTATATTTTCTGTCAGTATTGCTTGGCATGAAATCTTTTAATTTTTAACCCTTTCAGGACAGGAATTATTTGAGGGCTGAATTGATCATAATTTGTTCTTCAAATTGGCAACAATTATATTTGTCTTTTAGTGCTGCATGGTTCTAATAATGTGTAATGTCTTTGAAAACAATATACATGCGTAAGAATTTTCTAGAAAAGTTGAAAAAATTGCCAGTTTTGATGAAATAACAATGATTTTGAACCTCTCAATGTGTTGCCAATTTATTTTAAAGCCTATTTTCGTTTTTGAAATTCCTGTCATCAAATGCAATATGGTCATGCAACTAAAATGGACAGTGTGTACATCAAGTTTTGTTCTTTCTACTCATGCATCTGGCATATTTTTTAGAGCTCTGAATCAAAGTTATTGAGCCAAACCACAAAATGTGGTCAGTTGTCTCAAATGGGTGAATGAGAAAAAAAGTTGCCATAACAAGGAAAATTTCAATATTTACCCTGCCCTGTAACCCGACTTCCAAGTTCCTATGAAAGGCCAAGGAACAAGGAGTAGTATGACTCATACACATGGATGGAGATTAAGATAATATGTGAGGATATAAAGAGATTTAGCTCTAAGCTCTGATTGCGATTAGACAAGTCTTGAGGCTTAAATGACTAAAAATTATTAACATAAAAAAAAGAAGATACTAACACAGATGTAAGGTACTGTACTTACATGTATAACATTTTTAAATGCAAGTTTTTAGTGCCTTCATATTTAGTATTCCATATTAAGATATGCCTCTCTGCCAAAAAGAAAAAGAAAAATCACCACAGAAGCTTGCAAATTTAGTAATAATGCATACTGCTTAATATCAAATCTACATACCGCTAGCAATAGTTAGTGGTTGAAGTTGAGTTTGGTATTGAAAATATTGGGGGGGGGGAAACTGATGAATATATATACATTCTGTTGAAATTCCTTGCCAATTGAAAGCAGCAACATGCAAAATATTTGTTGTTGTTGACATTCTGCCCAATTTTGAGTGAATAAATACAGTACTTTAAACCTTTGCAGTGCTCAGTCATTCAGAATGTTCTCTAAGCCCAGCCATATATATATATGTACAGGTAATCATATCACCACAAGCCACTCGGTACAGTACAACTTCAAGTCCAATTTCAATGTATTTCCACAATTTTGAATAAAAAATGTAAACAATACAATGGATACAAAATATAAAATGGATAAACAGAAGCAGCAGCAACACAAATCATCCAAATTGTGGGTGGATTAACAAGGTTCAGTTGACCTACATGTATCAAAGGTCAATCCCCTAAAAACAACATTTCAATGTATAAAAGCTTCACATACATGTATAAACCGAACGTAAATTTATATGTTTAAACAAATTGAATACTAAAATGTAGGTTTAAACTCACATACAATGTACTCCAACACATCTTTTCAAATATTGCATGCTCGTAGGCTTACAATTTGATACAATTAATTTAGAGTAGCCCACTTTTTTTACAAAAATCACCCATGAAATCAAACAGATGCAAGCAAACTGTCACATATATGGCAACTTCATGTTTTCATAATGGGCACTTTAATCCTTAGAAAACTGTAAGTCGAGAACTAAAGATTCTGCAATCAGATTTCCTCTATATCATATTTAATTCACAGTATACTATAATTCATGTTCATTTGCCACACCCTGAACCCTGGATATCAATTTTCACCTTATTTTACCAAATTCTCATGCAGTAACAAAGTGCTATTTATCCACATGTACATTACTTGTAGGAGTCCTCTCTTATTACCGTACATGTACTTGCTGATAAAGTTATGTCTGGTGAAAGTGATACTCTAAGGATAACTTCCTTTAATGTTGTCATGTTTTCTTATTACTGGTAATCTTTGGCCTCTTTAGATTCTCAGATTCGGTGCATTGATTACATGTACATGTACTCTGACTACTCTTGAAGCAGAGTAGTCAGTAGTACATGTATGACACGTTTGTGAAGTTTGTGAGTGGTCCAAATTTGCAAAAGTTTCATGCTGCAAAATAATTGTATCACAACTTAACATTAAAAAAAAAAAAAAATTTACAAAAAGTTTCATGTCGTGAAAATTACTGGTTCAGAGTATTTTGAACATCGGGCTCTGTCTTGAACTTTGTTACCGATTCACCAAAAAAATAAGATTTTGTTACGATGGTATCTTAAAGGATAAACTTCCAATTACATTGCACAGCTGTAATTCTGACTTGTAACTCTTAATCTCTCTCTCTCTCTCTCTCTCTCTCTCTCTCTCCCTCCCCTTTCTCTATTAATTCCCTCTCCTTTCTTACTTTCTTTCCCGTTCTCTCTCTCTCTCTTTCTCACTCATGCTGTTATTTTTCCTGTTAACCTTCTCTCATATCCCCCTAAAACTTTCTTTCTACCTCTCTTTTACAATCAATTCTGTGTCTTGTATTCACCTCGTCCCCTTCGCTTCCTCCTCTCCCCTTTTCTCTCACTGTTGGCCTTGTCACCCCATCCTTTTGGATCCCCCCTCCTCCATTCTCACTCTTTACGTGTCTCAATGTATCTCTATCTCTCTTTCTGTCCCCATCTCTCCCTCTCCCTCTCTGTTCCTCCTTCCCTCCATCCTCCTATCTCTCCCACTCTTTATCTCCCCCTCTCTCTTTCCCCCTCTCCCCTCTCTCTTTCCCCCTCACCCCTCTCTCTCTCTCTCTCTCTCCCTCTTTCTTGCTTTCTCTCTCTCCTACCACAGAGGTGCAACCTGCACCCCTGACCCGATGCACCCATCCCAGTCTGAGCCCATATTCCTCAAGCCTGGTGAACTCTTCTCAGACTACCAGTCACCTGCAGGACGGGAAGACCGCTCACCCAAATCATCCAAGAAGAAACCCAAATCATCTCCCTGGTACAGTGTAAGTAAAGAAAGAATTATCTGTATATATATTTTTTTGTTATTTCTGTATACCTCTTCTATCCTCCTGTTCTCTCTCTGATGAACAGAATGATTTTAAAAATGGGGGTGTCATTGTTGCCCCCTCCTCTTCCTCCCCCTTCCCCCCAGCCTGGTCAGTTGGCCAGTTATAAACCATCTAAAGTTAGGGTGGCCAAATTCTCCAAGTAGACAAAGTCAAGGAGGGGAGGAGGGCATTCTCCCCCCCCCCCCCCCCCCCCCATCGTCCGTCAGTAATGTGTTTACAAAAAAAGCCAAATGTGGGGAAAGCCAAAGTAGTTACGGACCGTGGGGACACACCCATATTTTTTCAACTTTAAGCATACAGTACTTGAAGTTTTGAAACCAAGAGCGAGCTAATGGTTACATGTAACACAAAAAATATGGGCAGTTGGTAGTCCTCACTTGGAGTTATGAACCGTGCAGTTTCACCCAGCTCGATGTTGAGATTGAGCTCTCTGATCAACGCGACTGCTTGCTCGGCATGTAGTTTCATATTAACTTCAAGCAGTCCTTGTTTGGTCATTAGTGAGTCAGATGCGATTGGAGTTTGTCTCAGTGTTCCATAGTCCAACCAAGGTTGATGCCCGGAACAGAAGATGACTTCAGATTATTTTAAATATTGATCATTAAAGTCTAGATATGTTTGCTGTTTTAATTCAAGTGCTGATTTCAAACAGCAATCTTGACTGAGCTGACCTGATGTTCATAGTCATGTTTACACTATACATGTATATTTAGAAGTCAGAAGAAAACTAACTTCCTGAAGATAGGCCTGTAACAGGGATTTTCGTGGATTATCTCAGTTACGATTCTGTGCCATTCATGCATGCATCTAGAAAGTCCTGTGTTTTAGAACCCTCCAGATGTCGATCTGCACAATGGTTTTAACCGCTCTACCTGAGATACTACATATACTTGTAAGTGAGTGAGCTCAGGCGACCCCAAACCAGACACTCTTATCTTTTGCTCAGAAAAAAGCGTTTGGTTAGACAGGGCCCCACGCTAACTTTTTTTTTGTTGGGGTCTGGAATGAAATTTATATGGTCTACATGATCATACTAAGCCCTATTTAAAAATTTCAAATTTTGGGGTCCCAGACTCAGATTTTGGGAACGCATGTGTCTAGGATGCCCGTTAATGTTGAGCCCTGGGTTATATTAGGTGTAGATAATACATGATCTGCATGTGAACACAACATATTCAGAGGTGATTTAGAAGTCAGCCGTAGCTGAGATCTTACCTGTAACTGTGATTGTTACAGATTAAGTTTTCAGCTTATCATGGTTATCAAACTCTGAACTGATGGATGTTGGACCCTGATTATCTGTGGAGAAGAGTTTGTCTATAAAATTTGAGCTCTTTATCTTCTTTATTTGAGAGGTTACAAGTCCTTGTCATCTGATGGTATGACATGGCAGTCTTGATCATTCTTCAAACGTTTTGGGAGTGCTCATTTTGTTCGTACATGTACATTTAACCGTAAATTATTGCTCTTTCTACATGTATTTATACATGTGATTGCACACAGAGGCGGCAGAACGTCGGGCTCAGACAGTGGAAGTAGGGGAGCCCCTTTTGTCCGCCAAACAAAAGGTGCCCCCCACTTCCATTTTCTGAGCCTGACGTTTTGTCACCTCTGATTGCACATTCAAAAATCCATTAATTGGACTGCAAGAGCCTCATCAGCATCCTACAATGTACATGTATGTATACACAAAACGCTTTTCATTGGAGAATGGATGATTAGATTGGTAGACTTTAAAGTGGAGAAATTCATCGAAACCACAGCTACATGTACAGTGGAATGTCATTAAAAGGACATAAAAACTCTGATTGCTATACGCATGCCATTACTGAGATCAAGGACTGTAATTTAAGTTGTATACTTCATGCCAGCTGAGTGTTGAATTCTTAAATAGTGGAGTACAGTTTGGGGAGTTTGTTGAGCAGTAGAGACCAGGGGGGCGTTTCATCAAGTGACTTGTCAGTGATTTTTTACAGACAAATTTGCTCTCAGCCACTCAGATGCAAGGATTTCAGTAGCATATCACAGTTATTGGAACTTGTCTTTGATGACAAGTTTTATGAAACAGGGCCCACGTGAAATTTGAGTGATAGTGGGAAGAACAAAAGTAGAGGGAAAATGGCAGAAGGACCCAGTCAGGATAGGAAGGTAAGTAATTTCATTGAGCTAATAACGACATGTACATGTATTTCGTTCTCATTTTTCATCAGCATCAATGTTTTAAACGGATCCGGGCTAACTCAGCCCTAGGGATCTTTCGGCTTCCGGCTGAGATATCCAAAAGAGCTGAATTGATCACAAAGACTCGTGAATTTTTGCACTGATTGACGCTTTCTCATAACCAAATTCAAGGATATATGATAAAATTGTGTAAAATACATGTACAGTAGTTAATAAAAAAGTAATACTGAAAATTTAAAGAAGCAAAACTCAACAAAATATGAAATCTACAGCCATTTAGAGGTCCAGTGTATACATGTAGCTTGTACTTCAACTGAGGAAACCTTATTGCCCTTTGATGCCAAGTTTCCCTAGTGTTGAGTTCGCCAGACCCCGTTTATACAATCCAGTGAAATACTTGCTATGTAAATGCCACTTGTACTTAAACAATATGATACTTTTCACCTTTCTTATGTCTTTAAGTATATTGGACAGCTGGCTGTCAACGTTTTAGTATGATAACAAGTTGCCAAGTTTACTTTGTTTGAATTTGAATTGTGATAATCAATGAATGATTCACCTGATAATCACTTTAAAGATAGAGTTGAGTTCTGATCGTGAGATTGAATGATCAAAGCAATTGAGAAAGATTGATTATATAGCAAATAAGAATCGGTGTATGCTGTAAGGTTTTGGAATTACCAAAATGATTAGAAATATTGGACTACATGTACATGTATGTTCGGCCCGAACATTTCAACTGTTTCTTGTCATATGTTGAATGTGAGAGCATTTGAAGAGCAATCCTTTTCAGGGGGCATATCAATGATAATCTTCCAAACTAACATTAAAAAAAAGAATGAGAAAGCTCACAAATTATTTTTTACCTTTCCCAGAACTCAAGCTTTCCTTTAAGGCCATATGATGTCATTTGTCATACTTTTTTAAAGCATTTTTTAAAAACTTCATTTATGGAGCTTTTGTTCCTGTGTGCAATTTTGAACATAATTTTTGTTTTGTCCCAAGGGGAGATTCTGTACACAATGTGCATGTGAGATATGAAGAGGGGAATGAGTGAGAAAGAGGGGGAGGGAGGAAGAGAGAGAGAGAGAGAGAGAGAGAGAGAGAAGGGGGAGGAGCAAGAGAAAGAGAGGGGAAGGAGCTGAGGAGGGGAGAGAGGGAGATACAGACAGACAGATAAAGAGACAGACTGACAGATTGAAAGAGAGAGAGAGAGAGACAGAGAGAAAGACAGAAAGAAAGCAAGAGAGAAAGACAAAGAAAGCAGGAGAGAGAGAGGGGGAAAGAAAGCAAGAGAGAGAGAGAGAGAAAGCAAGAATGCAAGAAAGGGAGAGAGAGAGAGAGAGTCAAAAGTTGGGAGGTGAGAAGGAGCAGGGGAGGGAGAGAAGGAGGGAGAAACATGTGTTGATTGAAGAGAGGGAGAAATAGAAAGAGTCAATGAGAGAATACATGTACACTGTACATGTAGATAGGGAAATTAGGGGAAGGTGGAGGGAGAAGGGGTTGAGAGCAAGAGATTAGAAACAGATGGAAAGAAAGAGGAAGAGAGACAGAGACAGAGACAGAGAGAAGGACACAAGGGGAGGGGGGGTAGGAGAAGATGAGAGAGGGAGAGAGAGAGAGAGACAGAGAGAAGGGCACAAGGGGAGGGGGGTAGGAGAAGATGAGAGAGGGAGAGAGAGAGAGACAGAGGAAGGGCACAAGGGGAGGGGGTAGGAGAAGATGAGAGAGGGAGAGAGAGAGACAGAGAGAAGGGCACAAGGGGAGGGGGGTAGGAGAAGATGAGAGGGAGAGAGAGAGAGAGACAGAGAGAAGGGCACAAGGGGAGGGGGGAGGAGAAGATGAGAGAGGGAGAGAGAGAGAGACAGAGAGAAGGGCACAAGGGGAGGGGGGGTAGAAGATGAGAGAGGGAGAGAGAGAGAGAGAGACAGAGAGAAGGGCACAAGGGGAGGGGGGTAGGAGAAGATGAGAGAGGGAGAGAGAGAGACAGAGAGAAGGGCACAAGGGGAGGGGGGTAGGAGAAGATGAGAGAGGGAGAGAGAGAGAGAGACAGAGAGAAGGGCACAAGGGGAAGGAGGGGTAGGAGAAGATGAGAGAGGGAGAGAGAGAGACAGAGAGAAGGGCACAAGGGGAGGGGGGTAGGAGAAGATGAGAGAGGGAGAGAGAGAGACAGAGAGAAGGGCACAAGGGGAGGGGGGTAGGAGAAGATGAGAGAGGGAGAGAGAGAGACAGAGAGAAGGGCACAAGGGGAGGGGGGTAGGAGAAGATGAGAGAGGGAGAGAGAGACAGAGAGAAGGGCACAAGGGGGGGTAAAAGAAGATGAGAGAGGGAGAGAGAGAGAGACAAAGAGAAGGGCACAAGGGGGGGGGGTAGGAGAAGATGAGAGAGGGAGAGAGAGGTGATTAATGAAATCAAAATAATAATACATGAACATACATAGTACATGTGATATATCAATGAGGAAGAGAGAACAAAGAAAATTGGGACACGCTTCTGAAAATCAATATGAGAAAAATGTTATCATTTAATGAAGTTGTACAATACATGTATGTGTATTTTTGAAGCACACATGTACTTCAATGAATAGGTTTATCGACTCTGTCAAATCACCAAGGGTAATTGTTGGCCCATCAGCACCCAACCAGGACATTGCTTGTGACATCTATCAGAAGAATTGGCTCAGAGAATTTTAAGCAGAGTTCATAGAACTCACTGTTGATGGCATGTTAGACATTATCATTTTGTTGGCTCATTAACTGCACTTTGCAGTCAATCTGCAAACACAGGCTCTGTATTTTGACACTTCAGTTTTCCAGAGTTTGAGAGATCGACTTACATGCTGCACTGCGTGTAGTGGAATCGGACAGGGGTTGGAAATACATGTACATGTATGTAGGCCTACGCCATAGTCATGATTATAAGGAATCGTTTTGTTTCCATGGAGATGATACAGTGTACATATTACATGTATGTACATGTTGGCCAACTTATTAACCAATCAGAAATGATCTTGGTGTTTTCTTTACTGTGAACTGCTCTTGTCCGCTGCAATAGAGGAAGTCAGTTTTGCAATTTTTTGTTTGGCTTATCAATGATATCATTGTGGTACATCATTGGAAGGATTACTTTCACTTTAAAGTCATTCTTATTTGGCTTCCCGCGGTGTTCAGAGGATATATGCTTTCATTTGTGCATGATTTTTCAGGATGTATTACTTGAACTACAACTGGATTTGATTTTCTACATGAGGGATATCAATTTTTTAATTGCGCATGTGGCATTCATTTTTTTTAAAGAGTTAAAGTGTTTAGTTTTCTTGTCACGTCTGTGAATTAGCCTTTCTGTGCAAATGGAATTCAAGATTTTCAACCTTTGTTTCAAATTATATGCAGTGTTATTCCTGTGAACTGCTTTTGACTTTTAAAATTTATCCAATACTTACATTGTGCATTTGGAACTGGACACCATTCGCCACCATTCAAAAGCCTGACACTAACAGCATTCTATAATGTCACAGTGAGTGCTCTGATTATGCAACTACTTGTACTGTAGGAATTGGAGCTCTGCAAACCCCCTGATTTTATTCGATTCAATCTTCTGGATTTTATTTTAATGTATGCATCATATTGGACGATTGTACTGCATTTGAATGTCCATCTTTCAATGGATTCATTATAAAACCTTTGCTTCCATTTTTCTGCTTGCATTGAAAAGTGTGTGGAAACTTTTGCTTCCATCTTTCTGCTAAGGATGATATACCTTTTGGATCTTTTTGCATTGAAAATTTTGTGGAAAGTTTTGCTTCCAACTTTCTGCTAAGGATTTTTGCCATTTGACTATTATTGCATTCCACAGTTTCAGGTTCTGCTTTCATATTTCTGCTGAGGATATGACCTTTATAAATCTTCAGGTTTTCATGAAACTTTTACTTCCGTCAGAACCTTTCTACCAAGGATTTTAACATAAATCTACTGCATTCAATGGTGTGAGGAAACCTTTGCTTCATTTTGGACCTTCTTTCTGCTAAGGATTTTACCATTTGATTCTCAGTTTGTTTTCCTCTGAACGTAAGGGCAAATCATTTAAAGAATGACCTAATGCAGGATTTTTGTAGAATGCGTTATACCACTGCTTTCAAGGCTCTAGTAAAAATGTCTGAGGAATTTGAGTTTCATACGAAGCAGGTAAAGTAATACATGCATGATTATAGTTTTAAGCTATTTTGTTACATATCTTATTTTCTCGTTGAATATTTTAATATACTGTTAAAACAAGATGTAACATGATTTTTTTTTATGGCGTGTATACATGTATATGTATAAATTTTTTTCGCTTTTATTTCATTTTCTTGTTTTCATCGTTCTTTTAATAATGCTCTTTGTTTTAACCTGTATTTCTACTCCCTTTAATTTGTGTATTGCTATTTTCATTTTCTATTATTTAATAGTTTAATCCTATCTCTTTCTTCATATATCTCTCCTTCTCTTTCTCTTTCTTTCAGTACTTTGAAACAAACACCCTGTTCTCTTAAACTCTATCTTCCGTTCATTCTCTCTCTCTCGCTCTCTCTCACTCTCTCGCTTTCAGTTGCTCACTCCTATTTGACTTGCTCACTCTTCAAATACCACTATTTGTTTTCCCTCTCTTCCTTCTCTCCCTCTCTCTCTCTTTCTCTCTCTCCCTCTATTGTTTTAAATGCCATCCTGTTCTCTCTTGTTGCCCCCCTCTCCCTCTCTCTTTCTCTCTCTCTCTCTCTCTCCCCTCTCCCTCTCTCTTTCTCTCTCTCTCTCTCTCCCCTCTGTGCCTTTCTTTCTGTTACATATATTTATATCTCATGTTATCTTTCCATTTACGTTTCCAGGTGCTTGCCTCAACCTACAAGTCGAAGTGTGAGGAGTTCAGAAAGCTCTTCAAAACCATTCCCAGCAATGAGAGGCTGCTCATGGGTATGTCACACCCCCTTTCTAACCAGAGATATATTTCAGTTCTGTAGCAACTAGCTTTGCTCATAGGTAGTTATTGCAATTTGAAACAAGAGTGTATGTTTTGTTTGAGTTACACTCCCCCCCCCCCCCCCCCCCCATGGACACACATTTCCTCTTATATCAACTCTGTGTTTTTTATTCACATTTTTCTTCAAGGTACTTCATCCTTTTTGCAGACTTACACAAAATTCCACAAAACATTTTACAGGTTTAGTAGACATCCTGTAGATACTGCCTATCAAATTTCCAATCCAATCCAATCAGGGTATTTATAAAGCGCCAATATCTAGTTGCCTAATCAAAGACGCTGTTGAGACTGAAAAACTACCAAATGTCTGTTCATGATTCTAACTGGGAAAGACGAGAAGATATGACTAGTTGTAAGCAATCTGAAATAGGTACATGTGTGTCTTGAGTCGAGTTCTGAAAGTGGATTGCTGGTCACAGGAGCGAAGAATTTTTTGAAGAAGACCGTTCCACAACCTCGATGCACAAGCAGTGAATTTCAAGGTCACAAGTTCTATTACTCCTTTGTAAGAAATGAAAATCTTGCTTTTGTCACAGTGGGAGCTATTCAGAAATCAACACAAGTGCTAGTAACTGTAATTATGCAATTTTTTCGAGTGAAAAATATAAAGTGTTACCAGATTGTTGTCATTACCTACTTTACAGCAAATTATAATCCTTTTCACATCCGCATAAGTTTTTGAATTATAATTCTTTTGTAATTTATCGCATACTCACATGACTTGAAAATTTAGGGCTGCAAAAGGGATGAAGTAGCTTTAATTTCTGCTGAATCATCATTTTTTTTTTTAATTGTTTGTTTTATTAAATCAAAAGACAAAAATCAAAATTTGTACATGTTGTCAACAATGATTGGTACACAACAAAAAAGATATTAAAAAAAAAAAAGTAAAAAAGTGACAAGAAAAGGAGGATATATATATATATATATATATATATATATATATTTAAACCAATAACATATTATAGTAAGCAATACAAAGCCACCAAGGGAAAAAAAAAGAATACTGTTTATTAAAATTGCGGATTGGGGAATGGGGAGTCTACTGAATCATCATAATCACCTTCCTCTTCATCCGCTCCCTCTTTCTTTATTGATATCCTTCTCATTATATTATTTTTCTCCTTAATTCTTCTTCTGCTGTGCAGACTACTCCTGTGCCCTTCAGAAGGATATCCTCGTCCAAGGACGCATGTTCATTACAGAAGGGTGGTTGTGCTTCTACGCTAACATCTTCAAATGGGAAACAGTGGTATGTTCATTCAACGCCTTGATGTAAAAGTCTATGAATAAAGAATTCAATTTGATAATATAGTAGGTTTCACACTGCAGTTTGAATTTTTAAGTGGGAAGGAATTGTATACTTAATTTTTTTATTGTTTGATTTTTATTTATTTTGGTTTTGAAATTGCTCATTAATAAGAATTTTGTTTTTGATAGCACTTTTCTGTTGGTTGGTTTCCTGTGTGATATGATCATTAATATGCATTGTATTTTTTTTTTTTGATTCCTGTATGTTTATGTAGAATTTCAAGCCATTCACCTGTAAAGTTGAGCCCATTATTACAAGTATTACAGTGAAATTAGATGCGTGAAATTGGAAAATAAATCTTTGAATCTGTGAGAAACGCATGACGGTGATTACCTTCATGACTGTGGTCACCTTCATTGTACATTGATTGCATGCATTGATTGCATTTGTTTTTATTTTACCAGTCATATTACAAAAGTAATTTTCATGGGGTCTCCCGATGTTGCATTTCAGTTGACGATACGCTTCAAGGATGTGACAGCCATTACTAAAGAGAGGACGATACGATTCATTCCAAATGCTATCCAGATCAGTACAGATAGTGAGAAGGTAAGGTGATGCAAAAGTTTTCATACAGAGTGCACAATCATTGGACATTCATGTATGAAATGCATGCAGGGTTGTCACCGGGGACTTTATAGTGGTGGAAATTTTATCTAACTCACGGGCGAGTTTTCTCAAAACCCGAACATGTGCAAATCAGCTGATTGCGACATTCCAGCTCAGAGACGAGTACAGTGTGTAGTGATTTGATGTTGGGCATGCACGCACGGGTACGGGTACGTGAACAATTTATACGTAAATATGATTCGTATTTGGGAAGGAGCTGCGCTGCGCTAGTGGCTGTGTATAGGTGTATACCTTCCAGGAAAATTCTTCGCGCTGTTTCATGTAAATTTGCTTATGCGTACGTATAATTTTTTCATTGAATCTGCTGACTTAAACCACAATTGCATGTCCGTAGGTCAAAATCGTAGTATTTTTTCTTTGTCAGTGGGGAAATTAGTGCCGGTGGGCGGGTGTGATATTGCATTGAGTGCCGGTCGGAAATTTCGAGTGGTGGAATGTTCCGACCGGCGCCGACCACCATAGTGACAACGCTGAATGCATGTTCTAAAATGTGCCCTAATTACCTGAAAATATAATTTTTAGAAGAAAAAAAAGAGGTTAACTTGCTGTCTTTAGCACTTTGGATTGATTATTTTATTTATTTATTTTTTCAATTTTTTTTTTTGAACAGTACCTTTTGAACTAAGATAATTGTATGATACTTGTTTCAGTGATGCAAGGGACATTCATGTATAAAATGTGCCCTGATTACCTGAAACTTTCATTTTTAGAAGAAAAAAAACAGGTAAATTGGTAATTATTTTTCTTGCTTTACTTCCTGTCTTAAACACCTTGGACTGATGGGGTTTTTTGGGGGGGTTTTTTTGTCAAATAAATTTTAAACTGTACATTTTCAGCTAAAATAATTGCATGACATGTGTTTTGGTGACAAATTCTCTGTGGTCATTATCCTGCACTTGTCAGATTGCTTACTTCTACCATGGACCCACCACTAGAAATATCCTTCACCCTTACTTTGAACACACTGCTGCCAATAAGCCAGGTCATAATTAGGTCATGGTACAAATGACCCTGAAATGACCCCAATTGTACGTGTACGCGCATCTGTTTTGGTGGACGCGGTACTTGTTTAAAATGTAAAATCATACTGGTGTACGCATCGTGGTGCGTACAAAACAACAGCGTATAAAGGTCAATAGTACTCAGTACAAATGACCTTTATCTGCATATACATGTATATGCGCAAATTGTAATTACGAACTGGCTTATTGCAACCCTTACTGTAACTCTATATCTTTGACAAAATAAAACGTGGACCCTGTTTCATAAAACTTGTTATCAATGACAACTGCCACATTTCTATGACGAATTTGCTCTCAGCCAATCAGATGCAAGCATTTCAGTAGCTTATAACAGTTATTGTGACTTGTTAGTGATAACATGTTTTATGGAACGGGGCCCTGGAGCATATGTCTGATCACTAGCCAACCTTATATTTCTCCTCTGTTTTTATTCCTGCTCAGTATTTCTTCACCTCCTTCATGTCGAGAGAGAAGTCATTCCTGCTTTTATTCAGAATTTGGCAGAACGCTCTGTTGGAGCAGGTCAGTATTCATCATTTATTTACGGTCTATGATATGAAAACATGTTCTTTACCAGTGATGGAAGTCATTGTGAAGCTGGAAACGTTCATGAAGTTTTTAATGAGGGCCATTTTCACGGCCAAAATTCTTTCGCGACTTTTAACGTGTAATTTAATTATTATACTAAATGTACATCAATTATTCGTGACATCTATGAGAGTTTCATGTGCCAGGAAGTTTTTGTTTCTACCTTAGTTAAGATGTTGCAAGTCCCAGATTTTATGGTGACATGGATTTTCATTTATAATCCTAAAAGAAATGTTCCACATACATGAGGAAGAGAGGAGAAATTCTGCACAACTCTGGTCATTTTAATGGATCTATAAATCTTTAATGGTTACATGATGAAAGGAATTTTCAGGTTGGCAAAGCATTCATGAAAGAAAAATCACTCTTTTCTCATCATAATTGACAAGTTCTTTGTTATTTTTGATTTACATACTATTTCTATTCATGTATATTGGGTATTATTTTCAAATTAAAGTCCGTGGTTGTAACTAGTCTCATCCCTTTAATTGCAACTTGTTTGTAGACGATGCCCTCATCAGAGTACTGGAGCTGGGTCCACAGTAACTATGGGAGTGACCTCGGTATCCAGGGGGAGGAGCTTCCGGCTGACTTCCTAGAGGCGGAGGGTCTGGATAACCTGGACAACGAGGACAGTACGGAAGACATCTCACAGAGTATCGGATCAGACGATCAGAGCTATGATGAAGTCTTTCCTGGGTCAAAGGTAAGTACGGTTAAACCTGTCCTTAGAGGCCATCTTATAGAAACATCGAAAATGGCCACTGTACACGATTGGGCTCTATGTAGAGGTGATCATTGTAAATAGGGTACTTAAAGATAAAGTTGAATTCTGGGCCCTGTTTCATAAAACTTGTCATCAATGACAAGTTGCAGTAACTGTTATAAGCTACTGAAATCCTTGCATCTGATTGGCTAAGGGAAAATTTGTCGATAAAAATCATTGACAAGACACTTGATGAAACGCCCCCCAGGTCATGAAATTGAATTGTGAAAGAAAGTGTCTCAAAGCAATCAGGAAAGTTTGATTATCATAATCAAACTTATGTGCGTTATGATAACGTACATAAGAATTGGTGTATGCTGTAAAAGGTTATGGAATCACCAAAATGATAAGAAACTGACTCAATCCTGCTGAGAGCCACATGCACTGCACACAGAAATATGTATATGGGACTACACACAAATGTTGGGCTTGAACATTTAAGTTGTTTCTTTTCATATTTTGAACATGAGGGCATTTGAAGAGCTATCCTTTTCAGGGGTCATTTCTGCTCTGATAATCTTCCAAACTAACTTTAAAAGAATGAGAAAGCTCACAAATTAATTGTTAACTTTCCCAGAACTCAACCTTCTCTTTTATAAAGAAGAAATTTCACAGAGAATAGGATCAGAAGACAACAGCTATATTTATCATACTGTCAAACATGTCTGCAAACAAGGGAAACAGTTTTAGTTAATGGTGAAACTATCCAAGAGCGTATTTTACGTTAAGTTATATGTTAAATGCTAAATATTATCTTCAACTGGAAATTTCTAAATCAAATTCCTTCCAAAATGTACCCTTTGTTTGGGATTTGGGATTAGTTGACATGACAAAGCCAGACAATTTAGTATGCATGACACTTTTGCTTATTCTGGGCTGATCAAGATTCACAAATGTTTCATGTTTCATCACAAAATGATTCAATTGCAATGCTGAAGTTTGTGCAATTTGTGCAAAAGTTTCTTCCCCTTAGAATGCCTGGAAATTTTAGGAGGCAAAAGTTTCCAGGTTTACATTTCTTGTGAGTCATATTTTATTTTGCTTCTTTCTGCAGGATGAGTTGCAGACTGATGATGGGGATGGTATTACTATGACGGTCCCATCTCTGGACAAGAAGACTGAGCCTGAAAGTGCATTAGAGGGCAATGAAGACATAGGAGAAGGTAAGAGACTGGTGTCAGCATGATCAGGCTTCAGGGCAGGAACTTTTGTTTACCCTCGGTCCAAATTGTGTGAAATATGGTCTTGCAGCTTTTGGGAGTGGGGTGGGGTGGGGGAGGATGTAGGATCAAAACAGTGCTGGAGGTTTTCATTGACATATTTATTACCTTTGTTGATACCCCTGTCAAGGGCTGATCAGACATCGCCAATAACGATAAACTATGGGCATATATAATGTACCTATAATGAGAAAAGTGGTCAGATCTCAACAATTTGCAACAATGAATTTTTGGTTCTGTCATTTGAACACTATGAACATTGCCTCCATCTCTTCTTCTGCCACTGACATCACATTGAAGGAGCGGAATAATTTGCTCACATATATTATCAGTGAGGTCTGTTCTAAAAATGAAAAAAATCGTTGGCTGAGCAATCCCAACCACTCGATAAAATCAGCGAGAGGGGCTAATTAGCATAAATCCATGAGATCTAACCTACCATAATGATTTCCTATTCATTTTGCAACAACGGTTGAGTGATTTGGGAACGTTTGATCATTATAGTTATTGCTTTCATTCTTGGTAAAATCCAACCAGCTGTTAAGGAATTCGGTTAGTATTAGAAAATGACCAAGCAGCATGTGTGGTGCAGTCTCTCTTGGTTATATTGGGTTCATTATGAATCATCTTTTCTGAAGCTATTGTGAATAGAATTGAATTTATTCATTCACTGTAAAATATATCTTCAGCTGAAAAGAACTTCGCAGCGATTCCTTATATACAGGCTTCACTGTAGTATGTTTTAGAGCAAAGAGAAGAAGATTGTCAGCTTGCAGAGTTATAAAAACATTACAAACTATGTTCCATTTTTAGACCCTTTTATGCTATGTAGGCCCATATCTCTAATGAAAATCAAACTTAAGGACAAAAAAAATTATGTTTTTCTCTATTCAGTCATGGATCTTGTGAGTTCACTGTACTATGGAGAGGAAGAGATGATCAACAAATATGTGTATCCTGAGTGTGAACTGGCAGATTCATAGAAATGGCTTTTATAAACATGATCTGTTTTAAACCTTTTTATTGTGACTAATCCGTACCTCAAATTAAAGAGATGGTTGAGTTCTGGGAAAGGTAAACAAATAATTTGTGAGCTTTCTAATTCTGTTTATGTTAGTTTGGAAGATTATCATCATAGATATGTCCCCTGAAAAGGATTGCTCTTCAAATGCCCTCACATTCAAAATATGACAAGAAACAGCTGAAATGTTCAGGCCAAAAATATGTGTGTAGTCCCACATATACATTTCTGTGTGCAGTGCATGTGACATTTTGGTGATTCCAAAACCTTACAGCATACACAAATTCTTATGTGCTACAACATGTATATGATTAACCTTTCCCAATTGCTTTGAGACAGTTTCTTTCACAATTCAATCTCATGACCAGAACTCAACTCTATCTTTAAATGAGATTTTGTTAAGGATCTGTTTTTCGTTAACTCAGTTGTGGATCCTTTGAGTACACTGGACTTTGGAGGGAAGGAGATAATCAATGAGACATTCAACATTCCGGTAGATAGACTGTTTACCGCCCTCTACGGTAACCAGCATCCGTTCATCAAGAAATTCTTGGAGTACAGGAAATGTACAGGTAAAGAAGAATTCAACTTCTTCCTCTTCCTTGAGATGTTTCTTCCTCTACGTCCTCGTCGCTTTCTGCTCCTGTCTCCCTCCTTCCTCTCTCTATCTCTCCCTCTCACTCTCTGTCACTGACTCGCTCTCTCTCTCTCTCTCCCTCTCTCTCACTCTCTCACTGTCTCTCACTGTCTCTCCCTCTCTCTCTCTCTCTCTCTCTCTCCCTGTCCATCTTTCTTTCTTATCTCTGTCATGCTAAAAACAAATTCCTTTTCTACGTTCCTCTACCTTGTTCTCACAAACACCATTTGTTTTCTCGATCCTTGTTATTTGATTTTATAAACAAGAATTTCAAGATTGGCCAATATAAATCGGTGGCAAATATATCCCAAGGTTAGTAGGCCCACAATGAGTATAAGTGCACTGACCTCTACATGTACACTGCTATGCATTGCATACCTAAAATCATTGGATAGTATAGTCAAGGATTGTAATTCCGAACCGATTGTATTACCGCACGTGTACAGTTAAGCGCCTAAAATGGGTTTTCATACGCGTGGGATTACGCGTATGAAAACCACACTATTGATACCAAGGTTGTGTCTTTTTCCCATAGGTTTCACACGTTCGGAAATACAGTACCTTTTTCAAGGGACCAAAACGCCGCGTAGTTGGGAAGGGGTTCACTCGGAAGGGAATATCGTATTAACCCTAAAAGGGCCGGGATATTTTGGCTATGCCACAGCTGGGGGGGGGGTGGAATCCACCCCCACCTGAGATCTCGACCGTCGACCGCGCGATCACGCCGAAAATCGGCACACACGTCGTCCACAATGTAATCTACAAAACTGTATAGTTAAATGCTCCGAAATTATTTCACATTAATTAATTATGCTAATTTATGCAAGAAATCAAAATTTTGCTCTAAATCATTAAATAAAGCTCCAAAAATTCTAATTTTTGGTCTAGACACTCTTTCCAGTATTCTTAGCAAATATACTTGAAAAAAATTCGGTATCAAATTTGATTTCTTATGTATTTTATTGTATTTTAAATTTCTTATGTATTTCTTTGTTTTTTTTTACCTTTTGTTTTTTATTGTTTTTTGGATGAAATTTGTCGGGGACACTTTTACGATCATAAACAGCATAAAATAAATTAATTTTAATCAGTAAATGTAAAAATATTCATAGATTTCTAAATTTTGGCTGAAAACACATTTTGTATTGAAATTATACATGAAATCACGTTTTTGAGCAATTTTTGGTCCGACGTGCAAGTACGAAATGTTGAGTAACTTCGGAACCGCATGCCCGGACATCGCGAACATGGTCTCAAAAGATGCGTGAGATTCGAAAGAAAAAAGTCATGAAACGCCGCGGCGACTGCTTTGCGCGTTGCGGACATATCGCGAGAAATGTCTAGGGGGGGGTGGATTCCACCCCCCCCGGCCCTTTTAGGGTTAAATCTACGTTGTCTTTTTAAAATTCCATCAACTTCTTTTTCTGTAGGACTTTGAGCATTCAATATGTATAGTTTGACAGATATTCGTTTCATATTTTATTTGCTATCGTTGATTTTCTGAAAAGTGTTCGGACACTGGATCCACCACCATACAGTGGAACCCTATTATAACAAACACCTTGGGACCCAAGAAATTTCCTTGTTATATTGAAACCTTGTTCATTTCAATTTCAGTTTATTCAATTCCAATAAAAATATACATATATAGGCAAGTCCAAGTGTACAGAAATATAAAATACAGATGTAGATAAGAATACAGATGTGTAGATTATAATTATATATGGAATTAAGGGTACCATAAAAGACCGAGGCGGTCTTCTCAAGACAGTCCCCTTACAGTAAAGTAGGAAAAGATGGAGGAATGAGAAACCAATATGAGGTTTAACCCCCCCCCCCCCCTGTTTTATCAGGGGAAAAAAAAAAAAAAAATAGAATGCAAAGGAGTGGGACCAGCAAAATTCGAGCGATCGCCAATAGGGTAAAAATGTCCGGATGTACCGTTTTTGGCGAATTCTCATTCAACTTCCGGGACCTGTGTACTTCCGGTGTATACGGATGCTAGCGCTAAGTTACAGTAACCGCGGTACACACTTCAGGAATTTTTCTTCAAACTTATCTAATAAAAGTTAAGGTAATCGTAGAATTGTCATGGCGAGCGTTTCTCAAGACTTCAAGAATATGACCGTTCTGCAGCTGAAAGCTTTTCTGACAGAAAGAGGCATTCCATGCAACGGAAAACGCAAACTCGAATTGGAATTGCTAGTACGGAGAGCCGCTGAATGTTACAGCGTTATTGAGCCTTGCGACCGGGAGGCGTCCGGCAGAAAGCGACGACGGGTGCCCGCTGCGGACGGCTCTGTTCGAGACTTAAATGACAAAGCCGTATCTTGGAAAGCTGATTTGAGAGGTTATGCACGGCCGCCGGGTCAGATTCCGGAAGTAACTAGGTCACAAAAGCTGTCCCACATTGCATTGCAAACGCACCCCGATACCTGCATCCGGGCATTTTTACCCTATTGGCGATCGCTCGAATTGCCTTGTTATACATGTAACTGTGTTCTTTATAATGAGGTTTCACTGTACTGGAGAGTATAGTGTTAATGAACGGATCACACATGACTGCATTTGCTTAGGATCTTGGAGCGAGTTGTATAAAGCCCACCGCACACTGTACGATCGGTCTGCGATCCGATTTAGGAAGAAAATGTGATAGCATTTGATATAAACATTTGAATGTGTTGTGAAATAATTTTGATTAAGCTTCTGAATAGTCATAGAGATAGTAAAATCGAAAATACCACCCATTGCGAGCTTTCGAGTCAGAGGAAAAGCCGAATTGGCTCCGAATCATAGTGACATCAGAGCAGTCCTACAATTCCCTACGATTTTAAACTGATTTGGCCCTCATTCCGCGTATAAGGCATACAGCGTACCAAAATCCTATATTTAGTATTCATGTTATTGTTCAGAACATGAATCAGTTAGATTTTTATTGTTAAAATGCCCATATTCAATGCTACTGCGATTTATTTCCAAATTTGGATCGTATTTTATTGTACAGTGTGCGGTGGGCTTAATATGAAGCGGTCATTTTTCGGGCTGAATAAGTAACGCCAGCTGATATTGTTATTCCTCCTGCAGACATAGAGATAGGGGACTGGGCAAGGCATGACTCTGACCGGGACAAGAGAAAGCTGAGCTATGTCATTCATCTCAACACCTCTCTCGGCTACAAAGCATGTGGGGTAGAGGAGAATCATGTAAGTGTCTAGCATACAGGTAATCTGTAACTTTGTGGAGGCTTCATAAAATCTGAGTTGCATGGCCCTAAATGCTATCAGTGTGTGTAAAATGTTCTAAAAATGAAGCCCTGAAAAATGCATGTTAACCCTTTCAGGACAGGAATTATTTCAGGGCTAAATTGATCACATTTTGTTCTTCAAATTGGCAATAATAATATTTTTCTTTTAGTGCTACATGGTTCTAATGAGGTTGGTGTTTTTTAAAGTAATATTCATGGTTAAAAATTTTGTTGAAAAGTCAAAAAATTGCCAATTTTGATGAAAAACAATGATTTTGAACCTCTCATTGTGTTGCCAATTTAAGGATTTTAAAGCTTATTCTTGTTTCAAAAATTCCTGGCATCAAACGCAATATGGTCATGAAACAAAAATTCATTAGTGTGTGCAGAAATTTTTGCTCTTTCTACTCATGCATCTGGTATATTTTCTAGAGCTCTGAATCCAAAGTTATTGAGCCAAACCACAAAATGTGGTCAATTGTCTTGAAAGGGTTAAACACACCGTCATGTGCTTCACAAAAAGGAAAAATATGCAAGTGACTGGAAATGCCAGACCTTTTCGCCCCATAGACTACAGTCTTAGACTGAAGCTTACCCCAGTACGGTTTCATGAATGGCAGTATTCGGTCATAGATATCTCGAAAATAACAACATATATTGCAAAACATTCATCTTCCTGGCTGTTTATTTAACCTTCTGAACATCATTATACAACACAAACATCAAAATTCAACAATTTATTAAATCAAACCTCCACAAAATTACTGATTCCCGTTAAAGATTAACATGAATCAGTGTTGCCTCCTCAAATTGGCACCAGTTATTCCCATCTTTCATTCTTTCATTCTTTTAGACAAATAAAAATGGAAATTAGATGAACTTATGCGAATGAAAATTACGAAATGAAACAAACAATTTGTACATGAAAATAGCAGTGATGGATTCCACCTCTCATTGCCAATTTTGAGACTAATGCTTTAAATACTTTTAATTGAATCGTTCTTATTCATGAATGGCATTATGTACCGCAACACAAACGGACTCAAATTTTTCTGTGATATTAGCTCTTTCTGCTTACGTGTCATATGTAGTTCCTAGCATTCTGGATCAAAATAATGTAAAACATCTCTAAAAAATGACACTGAAATGCTATGGGTTAAAGGGAACCAATCACCTGAAGAAAAGAATTGTGCAAACCTAGAGTGAACATGAAATTTACCCCCAAGCCCTTATTCAGCATTCTATGGGTTAACAGATAAGGAGTTTGAAGAAAACAAAGGATAACATGAACCCCCCAAACAGGACGCAAGTCGATCTTGGGTGTGTTTGCATAAAAATTAGTTATCATTTCCAACCAAACCGTACGTTCTGCGCACCTATTGATTAATAGGTATAAACTCTCAAATGATAGCTATTTTTAGTGCAAACATACTCCCTTACAACTCCATATCTTGTCTGATACATAACACTGTAAAAATTTGCTATGTTAGCTGTGTGATCCCTCTATATTTCATTTTGTTCCTTGTTTGTTTATGCTTATAGATGTTTCAAAAGAATTGGAGTAAGACGGGACAGAGCTACATTGTAGAGAAAGAGGTGTACAACAAAAATGTGCCTTACTGCGACTACTTCTATGTTCACACTTGCCAAGTTCTGACTATGATCTCCCCAACCAGCTCTAGATTGAGGTAAGTTTGAATGAGCCTTAATTCTATGTAAGGCTCAAAGGAGTCGTATTACTACTACTACTACTGCTACTACTACTACTACTACTACTACTACTACTACTACTACTACTACTACTACTACTACTACTACTGCTACTTCTACTACTACTACTAACTACTACTACTACTACTACTACTACTACTACTACTACTACTACTACTACTACTACTACTAACTACTACTACTACTACTACTACTACTACTACTACTACCACTACTAACTACTACTACTACTACTGCTACTACTAACTACTACTACTACTACTACTACTACTACTACTAGTACTACTACTACTACTACTTACTACTAACACTACTTACTACTACTACTACTACTACTACTACTACTACTACTACCAGTACTACTACTACTACTACTTACTACTGCTACTACTACTACTACTGCTAACTACTGCTACTACTACTACTACTACTACTACTACTACTACTACTACTACTACTACTACTACTACTGCTAACTACTGCTACTACTACTACTACTACTACTACTACTACTACTACTACTACTACTACCTACTACTACTACTACTTCAATGTTCATATATGCCACATTATGACCATGATTTCCCCAGCCAGATCTAGATTGAGGTAAGTGTGAATGTGGTCCCTGCACCCACTCCCTCCCCCAAAACTAACAAAGAAACGGAAAGAACAAAACTGGAGACAGCACCTACGGTATTTGTGTTATGTGTACATACATGTTGTGGTGAATACAATCCATTTCCTTGCAGTTACAATTTGCTCCACAAAGTATGTGGGCCACTTTAACCCACTTTAAAAAAGAACAGTTGCATCATTCTGTTCCTTGTTGTATCACATCTCTCTCTCTCTCTCTCTCTCTCCTATTCTTTCTCCCTCTCTCTGTCTCTTGTTCTATCTCTCTATTCCTCTTTTTGCCATCTCATTGTCTCCTACCTCTTACTAATTCTACCTCTTTCTCTCTCTCTTATCCTCTCTCTCTCTCTTATCCTCTCTCTCTCTCTTATCCTCTCTCTCTCTTATCCTCTCTCTCTCTCTTATCCTCTCTCTCTCTTATCCTCTTTCTCTCTTATCCTCTCTCTCTCTCTTATCCTCTCTCTCTCTTATCCTCTCTCTCTCTCTTATCCTCTTTCTCTCTCTCTTATCCTCTCTCTCTCTCTTATCCTCTCTCTCTCTCTCTTATCCTCTCTCTCTCTCTCTTATCCTCTCTCTCTCTCTTATCCTCTCTCTCTCTCTCTCTCTCTCTGTCTATCATTCTCTTCTCTCTTGCTCGCTCTTTCTTTCTCAGATTCATCATGAGGATTGAGTTCCTGAAGTCAGCACTGGGGTTGGTCAAGAACTTCATCGAGCGGAACGTAGAGTCAGGAGTGAAGCAAGGAGAAACGGAACTAGGTGAGTTTAAATTGCAGTCTTCCTTAGGGCCCTACAGTTATTGTTACCCCAGCATTGCTGGGCTCCCATTAAATGCATGTGGGTCGAGCAAGACAGGTAGTCTTTGTCCAAGGATGTAAGGATCGAACAGAAAACCTGTTGTATGAGGATCAAGAACCTTCACCAATGTACATGTACATGTACCGCAGTGTTCCCGACTTTTTGCGAAGCTGCTTACCATGTTGTAAAGCCAGCTTTGTGGTATAGTCGTTCATCTACTCGACTCTCAGTCAAATGGTTGAGGGTTTGAATCTCTGCCCGGTGTCTATGCCCTTAGACAAGGCATTTTATCTATGGTTGTCTCTCCATCCAGGTGTTAAATGGTTTCCTGACGGGATATATTCCTTGAAATGCACCATGTGCTGATAACATCTGCTTGAGCTGAAGCTAGCGTAATCACATTCAAACCCTTTGAAAGCACATAGGGATATTATATCGTGTGATATGAGCTATACATTTGATGTTTTTGTTGTCTAATGAAATAAATTGTCATTGAATATATTACTAGGGTTTAACTGTTGTCATGTTTGTTTTGTTTTTCAGTGAAGTTTATCCATGATCACCTAGAGACAGCAGTCCCTCCCAAGAAAAGGAAGGTGAAGAAGAGACGATCACAGCATCCAAACAAGGAGACAGAGGAGAAGAGAAGAACAGAAGTTCAGCCACAGTCCAGTACTCAAACAGGTACATGTATGTTGGATGTAATGGAAAAGCTTCTCTCTGTTTGGTAAGAGGTGTGTGCAGCATATGTATGTACAGAAAGAGAGAGAGAGAGAGAAAGAAAGAGAGAGAGAGAGAGAGAGATGGCAAAGGTGTGGATGGCAATGGGGTGGATGGGAAGGGGGTGGGTTCAATCATGGTTTCTAAACAGGGATACAGACGAGAAGAGAAGAACGGAGGTTCAGCCACAGTCCAGTACTCGAACAGCTTTGGGGGAATTTTGCCCCCCATATCGTTAAGTAGTGTGTATTAGGGGAATTGCAATGTGTAGAGGCAAAGAGGAAAGGAGAGGTTCAAACTCAGTTCAGGGCCCCGTTTCATAAAACTTGTCATCAATTGCTAGTGACAATAATTGTTATAAGCTACTGAAAATCCTTGAATCTGATTGGCTGAGGGCAAATTTGTCATAGAAATTGGGCAGTGGTTATTGATAACGAGTTTTATGAAACAGGGCCCAGTATTCAAGCATGGGTGTGGGAGTATGATTAGCCCCACATTAATTTCATCTGTTTATCCGTTCACTCCACAAGGATGATTATGTTTTAGACAGGCATGAGATTTCTCCGCGGATCCGCGGATTTCCGCGGATTTTGAAATTCAAAAAAAAAAAAAAAAAAAAAAAATTTAAAGGGCCTTGGAAAAAAATTTCCGTTTTTGTTTGTCTTTTTGATGCTACCATATCTCACCAATCTCTCACTGATCTGTATACTAACTTCAGCGCGATGTGTAGAAAGATCGGCTGTGTGTGCATGTGAATGGTGACGAGTGTGTGTATGTGTGTATTGGGCATGCATGCGCATGCATGGTATCCGTGTGTAATAATACATGTGTGTGCGAGCGCGATATACTAAATGTGATGGACGTACTGCGTGACTGCGTTGGATCGTGGATTTTACAAGTATCTGTTTGTCGTGTGGATGTAATTTCTTCGAAAAAGAAATGAAGACCGTCGAGAAAAATGACCCTCGTGTAGCGGACATTGACAAAGATGTCTCCAACAACTTTAAATGGCAAGACTTCACCAGGTCTTCATAAGTATTTTGTGGATGAAATTAGAGTAGGTATAAGATAACAGTATTTTGCTTTCAATTTGATGTTCAAATATACTATGTTTATCTATAAGTATAAAATAACCTCTTCAAAACAGTAAAATTGTAATAGTAGAATGCATCAGAACAGGATTTTTCATACCTTAAATTCCAAAATTTCCCTACCGTGGGAGGGGGAACCCCCTCCCACACCCTCCCCCAGGTGGCTCGGACGCTTCGCTCCCTCGCTAGGCCAAGGTTTTTCCTCTTTTTCAAAAATTTCTCTGTCTCATGCCTGTTTAGAGTACATGTGTATCAATTTAAAGAGAAGGTTGAGTTCTGTGAAAGGTGAAAAAATAATTTTTTGAGCTTTTTCGTTCATTTTATGCCAGTTTTGAAGAACATCATAGTAGATTTGTCCCCTGAAAAGGATTGCTGTTCAAATGCCCTAATATTCAAAATACGACGAGAAATATATGAAGTGTTCAGGCCAGACATTCATGCCACATTTATGTGCAGTCCCATATACCCATTTCTGTGTGCAGTGCACGTACGTTTCAATGAGAACGGGTCAGTTTCTTATCATTTTGAGGATTCCAAAACCTCTCGGACTACACTAATTCTTAAGTCGACATGATCAACCTTTCCCAATTGCTTTGAGACAGTTTCTTTCACAATGCTATCCCTTGACCTGGGCCCCATTTTATAAAACTTTTTATCAACAACAATTGCAACAGATCTATGACAAATTTGCTCTTAGCCAATCAAACGCTGTGATTTCAGTAGCTTACAGCAGTCATTGTGACTTGTCATTAATAACAATTTTTATGAAACAGGGCCCCAGAACTCAACTTTATCTCGAAGCATTCTAATCTCTTCAACCTTCCTTTCTACAGGGTTCCTATCCAACCTGACTCCAGTATGGTTCCAACCAAACTCAGAGACAAAACTGAGTCTACACAGCACCATGGCATTCATATCTATTATGTAAGGATTTATCATTTATCACTGGTTTTGCAGTCCGATATAAGTACAATTCCTAAGCCTAGTAGGCTTACATGGATATGTCATTTCAAAATCCAGCAATGACTTATCTCCCGTAGACAGATAATAAGCTACATGTAGGGCTCCTCTTTAGCTGTCTTCTAGGGGTGGAGACTGAAATATAAGGTTTAGGTATGCTTTAGCTCTCAGTTGACATGTAAACAGTTTTAGATTGTTTAACCCTTTCATGACAGGAATTATTTAAGGGCAAAATTGATCACATTTTGTTCTTCAAATTGGCAACAAAAATATTTTTTCTTTTGATTTTGGGTATTAAAACTGGATTATTCCTCAAAACATAATGTCTTTTATATTGTGTTTGTGACAGCTTGGCTGTATTATGTATCTTCAATGTGTCCCTGTTCCTTCAACTGAAATCATTGGAGGAGGGTACATCTGGGAGGCAGGTCTGGTCCAGCGCAGAGTTTGTCCAAAAACTGGGGTAAGCATAACATCAACTTCATCTTCTAATACAGATTCAAGACAGAATATTCATTAACCCTTTCTGGACAGGAATTTATATGGGCTAAATTGATCACATTTTCTTCTTCAAATTGGCAGCAATTATATTGTTATTTTATTGCTGCTTTGTTCTTATAAAATGTCATGTCTCTGAAAACAATATGCATACAAGCTATGATGAAAAGTGAAAGAAATTGTGAATTTTGATAGAAAAGCAGTGATTTTGAACCTGGCAACATGTTTTCAATTCCTGGCATCCACACAACAAAAATGGACGCATTGTGTGCCAGTAATCCTTGCTCTTTCTACTTATGCGTCTGGTATAATTTTTAAGGTTCTGAAATAAAAAGTTATTGGGCCAGAACACCAAATATGGAATGATCCTCAAGATGGTTAAAGTTGCCCGGGCGTCGTGTATAGATGGCGCTTCACGCAACGCTTGCGAAAATCCCACTGAGCAGTGCCATGACAGTAACGAGTCTTGATGTAGTTTTTTTCGGCAAGCTCGCTCGGTGTGCGAGATACACAGCAGATCGGGATAGCGACTTCGGTCATCTGTTGGCGGATTCAATCTAGACTGGTAAACTGTCATGGCGCTACCCTGTCGGATTTTCGCAAGTGTTGCATGAAGCGCCATCTATACACGACGGCCCGGGCAACTTTAAAGGAGATATTCAAAGCAAATCACAAATATGCTCAATAATGTATCTCTAGAAACTAGAAAGCTTGCAGATGGTAATCGTATAAGTTTTACGTTAACTGCGGGTTTGATGATTAAAAAATGGCACAAATAAAAACGCTTCTCAGCATCTGGGATATCCGAGCGATTCGCCAGAAATATACCCATGTTTTCATGACGTCACATCAGGTACCAATCCTGCCTAAGCAGACGACGTCCTATATCAAGTTAACGTAACTGCAATGCAATTATTTTTAAATTATAAAGAGTTTGGTGTGTTTCACCATGACCGTATTTCACATCATTCTAAAAGGGAAGTGAAACCGTTTCTAGTAACTAAAATCTTTTGTTTGTAAAAAGTCATGATAAGGGTCAATAATCAATCAAAGAAATCACACTTTCGAATTGTAAAGCCCACTGAATTATAGCATGGATGGTATTCGTTCCCTCTTGAAACGCCGACATGCCGCGGTGCATGCAGCTGAAAATACAATGGCATCTTATTTTGTTTACAAGCGATTGATTCCTTTATTTTTTTAACGCTGCATTTTTCATCAAAATAATACCATGCAGGAAATTTAGAGTGAGGCAACAAATAAACATTTATACTGACGCTAGCGAAGTAAGAGAAATAAGTGAAGATGAGATGACAAAACAGGCACTGAAAATGTGTAAGATGTTATGGGGCATCGTCTGCTTAGGAAGGATTGCTCCCCGGTATGACGTCACATATCTCAGCAGCGTTCAAAGAGCTCTATAGGTGCTATAGCGGGGCTGTGTTATATCATTTTATAATTGATAATAATCATTACTTCAAATGTTTCCAAGCGTTGAATTTTGATGAACCTTGTTCAATCTAAGCTTCACCTATGCAATAATAAAAATTAAATCAATATTCAAAATCAATGAAATTCTACTTTAAGAGTAGTGCTGTAGCTCGCAACCCACGTCCTGGGGGGCATTTCATCAAGTGTCTTGTTGGTGATTTTTACTGACAAATTTGCTCTCAGCCAATCAGATGCAAGGATTTCAGTAGCTTATAACAGTTCGTGCAACTTGTCATTGATGGCAAGTTTTATGAAACAGGGCCCTGGTCTGGTCTGGCTCAGCTCATTAACTTCTAAAAATCGTTACTTGGTTGTGGACCTGTCCGGTAACTCATTAAGAAACACAGCTCAATTTGTAATCAATATTTTGATGCTATTAAATGTCTGTTCTTTTCCTTAAAGGCCTTTGTTATACATATTATGATAACTCTTGGTAGACATGTACATACACACAAATATGTTAGAAAAATTCACTTTCGAAGTGATGAAAAATAACAAAGAAATGGGTACAACACTAGTTAAAGGACTGTTTGAGTAATACCTTCATCTTTGTCAACATATCTGGAATAGTAGCTGAAACATGTTGGTTTTGATTTTCATCATCTTTATGCCTCAGCCGCTGTGGTGCCAGAGGCATCATGTTTTCAGGTTATTTTTTCCATCTGTCTGTCTGTTCCATTTCTGTGTTACTGTATTTGGATTTATTTTTAAACATAATATTATCTTAGACCAGTTCGTAGTTAGCACATGTCAAAAATGACCCCAAATATCCACAGATATTTTAAACATGGAGAGGTCCCTTTTGTGCACTTTAGAATAATCACTCTTGAAGTGATAGAGGTGCCTCATGAATAGCTTTTGTTTCGCCTTTTGAAAAGAATTCTTCCACCTGGGTATCATGGAATGCACCATTGGTTCATAATTGAATAATGATTATGACATTCATGAGCACATATCAAGTATTCATGTCAGTGGGTTTTAGAGTTTGTCACAGATGACCTTTCTCTGCTCATGCCCAGATTCTATCTACAAACTGGCTTATTGATATTCAATTTTTTTGGAAGGTTGGGAACTTTCCAGAACTACATCTGTTATAAGCTACTGAAATCCTTGCATTTCAGCCAATCAGATGCAAGGATTTCAGTAGCTTATAACAGTTGTCGGTCAAAATCACTGACAAAACACTTGATGAAACGCTCCCCAGTCCTATTCAAAGCATTTCAAGAAAGCTCCATAACATTTTCTTCTCTATTTTCCAGGGAGTTGCCCAAGTCTGAGAAGGATTGGATGGTGTTATTACAGCAGCAACAACAAATACATGCCAAAGAGATGCAGAAATGGAGAGATATTGTAGATCTCTGTATACAGCTTATTAAACAGGTGTGAAACTATACTACTTCTCAACAGTTATAACTTGTATCAGATTGAGTTTTTTTTCACATTGTAATACATCTTTTAAGTCAATAAGTATTCTGTTTTGCTCTCTATATATACATGTACATGTAACACCATGTTATACACATGTTTGTATGTGGTTGTAATTGTTATGTTTGTAATGGAATTAATACATCTGCTATGTAAATTTTGAAGAGGGGCCAGGCTCGACTAGCAATTGTGCTATTTTCTGGTCCCATTTACCAGCTTTTATCATATATGTTTCAATCCTGTAACAATATTACTGTATGACAAATCTTGTACACATGATGTTATTGTTAGTGAATAAAATCATTCACTTCAATAAAGTTGAAGGATATCAAAGGTATTTGGAGTAAGCTCTATGACATTTCTGAATGCTTTTTTCATAATAATGTTCTGACTATTCAATTAGGTTTTCGCCTCTTGAAAACCCAAGGCCACAAACCTCATTTTGTCAGTAATTAGTTCAGAACACAACACTTGCCACTGTGTATTGCAGCTGCCATTTCTGCCAAACTTTTGCTATCCAGTGTCATTAACGATATAGGACTCCATGTAAAGTCATGAAAGCTATTGACACAAAAAAAAAACATCCATGAAGATATCTTGGTGCGCATGGGGGGGGGGGGGGGGAGGGTAAATTTTAACAGAAGGAATAACAGAAACTAACTCAAAGAAACCAAACTAAGTGACTAAATGGATCTTTCTTATTAAATCATGACACAATGGACCTAAACTAAACACCTATTTATAAGATTTTTATAACCAAAAAATGAAGAGGATCATTTTCTTTCTGTTTTCTTTCCACTTTCCAAGTTGGCCTCTGTAATGTTTTTTTGTTATTGTTTTGTATATTCCTTTTAGATGGAAACCACATTAGGTGAATTACACAGTGGGATCTCTACAGCTGATGCCATTCCAAACATCAAGGATTTACTTCACTCGACAACAACAGACAGCAAAACTGAACATTCAACCGCAGAGGGAGGATAGAACTAATATTACATCCATCATCCCAGGCATTCAAAACTGAACATTCAACCGCAGAGGGAGGATAGAACTAATATTACATCCATCATCCCAGGCATTCAAGAGTTACTTTACTCTACAACATCAGACATTAAACCTGAATGCCCAACGGCAGACAGAGGATAGCAATGCTATTTGCATTATCCTAAACATTCAGAAGCTACTTCACTGCACAGTATTAGGCATCTTAACTAGACATGGAATAGCTAATGGAGAATAGTAATACCGAACATTTAGGAGTTAGTTCACTCTACAACAGTAGACATGAAACTGAAAGTCGGACAGCAGACGGAGGATAGTAAGCAAATAATTACAATTGGTGAAGGTGATGGGACAAACTATCACTTCCGAGGCGATCTGGATGTAGCTATCTTTCCAAAGCGAAACTGAGGAAAGATAGCGTTATACATTCAGATCGCCGAGGAAGTGATAGTACGTTTCATCGCCTGAAATCAAAAGGTGATTATTTGCTTTATATTCCGCATCTGAAACATTTAACTGGTACTAGAAAGACAATTACATTTATTGTCTACTTCTCGAAAAAGACATTTAGGCCCTAGGCCCAAATTCACAAAAGAAGTTAAAACCACTATAAACCTTACCCCTATACCTGGCCGGGTGCGCACAATTGTTTCATCATTTCAAGCGCGCAATTGGGCATTGCGCGCTTATTTTAGTACACCTATGGAGCTATTCGTAAAGGTCATGCACTTTTCATTTTGACTATTCGTAGAGGTCATGCACTTCTCAATTTGACTATTCGTAGAGGTCATGCACTTTCATTTTGCGCATACCCAAAATATTGATAACGCATTGTGACTCTGTAATGGACTGAAGAGATCAGCGAAACACATAAGCACTATTCCGTCAAGGTCACGAACTTTTCCTCTCGGGTCTATTGATTGGGAGAACTACATTTTATCACGTGATTACCTTTTGACCAATCTAACAGCAAGATTCTTAGTATGTGGAATATAATAATGTTATATTCATCATGATAAACATTTCAGCAGTTACTTTACTCTACATTGTTAGACATGAAAACTGAACATCCATCAGCGGATGGAGGATAGTAAAACTATATTTATCATCCCAAACATTCAGGAGTTACTTCACTTAAACCATAAGACATCAGAACTGAACATTCATATACTATATTCATCATTCAGTAGCAGATGGGGGATAGTAATACTATATTCATCATCCCAAACATTCAGGAGTTACTTCACTGTACGCCATAAGACATTAAAACTGAACACCCAACAGCAGATGGGGGATAGTAATACTATACTCATCATACCAAACATTCAGAAAATATGTACATGTATAATCTGCCTCCAGTTGATGGAAGTTCCTTGACCTTTTCACTCGTCACATATTACGCTGTCGGAGTTCATGTGTTCATGACAGTTTCTTTTATTTGTTTTATAATAGTATTACAAATGTACATTTATATATTTTTGTTGTCGTAACTGAATAGACTTATATTTAGTTGACAGCTTTTTATACTCAAGTCAAGATTGAGACAAACCTATCATTACTACCCTTGAACTGATATCGTCTGTTGAGAGCCAGATGGGCGTTAACTCTGTTCATAGGAGTTAATGCCCTTTTGGTTCTGAACAGACGATGTGTGTTGTAGCTAATTTTGGTGATTTTCCCCATGCATTACCGACTACATCAAAAATTTTAGCAGATATATGTCAAGATTATACCAAGTTGATGGCACTACTGTTGCGTGGATGAGGTGAAAATTCAACAACAAGGATAATATCAGTGAAAAATGATGCTTTCAATATTATGTATGTTCATTGTTCCATTATATTTATTGACATATGGAACACAATATTATCAAATCCCTTTCACTTACATGTACCTGTATATGGATTCCATAACATTTATGAAATTGTTTTATCGAAAATATCCCCAGCCTAACCTGTCTTTTACCTTCTGTGGGGAGGTTGTGATCTTAATAAGAAGCATTCGATTCATAGTCGCTGCTGAGATTCCTGTAGACTTCGTTGTGGTAAGAAGCTCGTTGGAGGTGTGTGTATATTGATAATCCATTAATTTTCTGCACGTTGTCATTCATTTAAGATGGGAAATGCACACATGTGACTTGCAGGGATATAACATTCTTAGAGGCTCTGTGCAAAATCTTACCGTTATCTGTTGGTGCATTTGATGTGGCACAGGAAGGCATAATAGTTCTATACATAGTTTTAAATGTAAGAAAAAAAGGGGTTTATTGGAAAATATACAGTATCATGCAATGTATAATGTAGATATATGCTTATTTTTGTATTTTCTGGCTTTCCAATGCACATACATGTACATGTACCAAAATATTCTGTTTATCTATTTATGAATACACTTATTTTGATGGTGTTCTAGGGCATTAGATGAAATCTAAGTTCCAGGATATCTTTATTCAATATCTGAAGTTGATTTATTTAGTAGTTTTAGTGAAAATATTATGTTTTACCCAGCCAAATGTGAATGTGAAATGTGCAATATTATATACACAACATATGGCAGGAGTATGTGTACAATATGGAAATGTCATGCTGTATCTGGTTATATTTTGGTTATAGTTCCTTGTGCTATAATTTTTGTTTTTTTCTGTATTGTAAAATTATGTTTTTGTAGTGAGAAAAGACTTGGAAAGTTGTACTGCAAAAGGGGAAAAACTTTCATTTTCTTTTTGCAGTCCATATTTTGAAATTTATGAAATGATCAACACTGTATACATGTACTTATTTCTCAAGCATTTACGGTACATTTATCTATAAATGATGAAAAATGTTGTTTCCTGAGTTTTCCGACAAACAGTCGTCCAAATTACAATTGAATTTCACGTCTTTTTTCTTAGGCAAAGATGAATCTGAAAAAAAGAATGCTTTTGTGATTTTTTTTGTCAGAGTACATGTATTGATCAAATTTTTAAAATGTATTATACTAGGTTTAAAAAAAAAAAAAACAGTGGACACTTGTGATCATTAATAACTCAAAATTTATACATCATATCAGACTGAGGTTTTTACATTGTTAAGTTGAAGGATGTAAAATTTATTGGGAGCAGGTTTGCTCTGAATATTTAATTAGATTTTTCACCTTTTGAAAAATCAAGGCCACACAATCTGTGTGTATCAGTAATTAATTCAGAATACCACAAAGGCCATTGTGCATTGAAGCTGAAATTCTATTACACCTTTATAACCCAGAGTCATGAATTATTATTACAGGCTTTCAAGCACTCCTACTTTTCCTACGTTTTCCTACTTTTTTGACCATCCTCCTACTTCTCCTACTTTTTTCCCAATTCTCCTAATATAACCTACTTTTTTTCAATTTCTCCTACTTTTTTTCCAAACATATTTGAGATATTTATGCAAGGCTATCATGCACGAGAATCTCATTGTAGCTCAGTTATTGCAGGTTCTAACAAGCAGTGTGCACATTAAGTCTGTTACGCTGACAAAATGAGTCTCAGCCCATAAAGTGTTAATTGGCAACAGGTCCGAGCCTCCGAGGCCAACCATCCCCCTCCCCAAAGCCAACTCTGTGCAAACCCCTTTATGTATTTCTATGTTTAACCCTTCTCATAATCTCTTTTTATCCATTCTTTTTTTTCTGTTTCTATCTGCTTCTCTTCCTCTATTTCATTATGTTTTTCTTTGCATTTCTCTTTCCTAATGTACATGTATTCGTCAGTTTTCACTTGTCTTGTTTTTTTTATCTTTTCTTATGTATTTTTTGTTTTTCCTCCTTCCTTTTTCCATCTTGCCGTATGTATATCTTTTTTTTCCCTGTCATTATCTTCCATTTCTATTCCTCCTAATGTATTTTTATTTTCCTGTTTATCTTCTCATTCTATAATCCATATGCATTATTTTTTTCTATCTTAAATTTTGTATTCTTATTTATCTCTCTGTATATCTTGTATTTCTTTGTTTTTCCTTTTCTTGTTTTCTATTGTTCCTGATGTATTTCTTTGTTTCCATATTCTTTAACTAAATTCTCTTTCTAATCCTATACATTCCTGCTTTTCTGTCGTCTTCCTTTTTTATATTTTTTACATACAAGTAGTTGCTGTTTTATCTTTCCACCTCTCTTTCAATATTCCCCTATGCATTTCTTTTTATCCTTCTTTATTTTTTCTAAAATTTCTATCTCTGCAAGTGTATTTCTTTGATAAATTCTCTGATATTTTCTTCTGTATTTCTTTGCTTTGCCTTTTTCATATTTTATCTCTATCTTTGGCGAGGATTTTCTTCAATTCAATTCTCTTTCCATCTATTTTGATGTATTTCTATGTTTGTCACTCTCCAATTTTTTTTTTTTATCTTTCCTTATGTATTCTCGCCCCTCTTGTTTTCTATACTTATGTATTTCTGTTTTATTTTTCTTCTCTCGTTTTCTGTCTTTCTTTATTTAGTTTTTTTATTTTCCCCCTTATTTAATGTTCTCATTCAATTCATCCTGATGCATTTTTCTCTTTTTTGTATATATGTCTTCTCTTTCCTTTAATATGAATGTGCTTGTTCTCGTTTTCTGTCTTGTGTATTTTTGTTCTTGTTTACTATCTTTATCTATTTGCATATTTCCTTATGTATTTGTTTTTCTCCTTTCTCTTGTTTTCTATCTTTTCTTATGAAATTCATTGTTTTCTCCAAGTCTTTAACCTTTTCTTACTATTCTTTTTTGTATTTTGTTTTCATTTTTGTATTATCTTCTGACTTTTTTTTTTCATCTATTTGTTTGTTTTTACATGTATTTCTATCTTTCATTTTGTAGTTCTTTTTTTCCCCCTACCTTGATAATCTATTACTATTCTTCCTTCTGTATTTCATAGTCTTTTATTTTTCTACATTTCTCTTTCTGTTCATCCTTATGTATTTTCTTTTTTTTTTCTTTGTACATGTATTTTATTTTCATTTTTCAATTTTCTCCTGACTATAATTCCTTACCTGTTTGTTTGATTTTCATTTCTATCTTTCATTATGTAGATCTTTTTTCTCTAGATGTATTTCTCTTTCTATTCATCCATATGTATTTTCTGTGTACTTCTTTGTATTTTATTTTTATTTTTCTATTGTTTGCTGACTGTAATTCCGTATTTATATGTTTGTTTTTATTGCTATCTATCATTTTGTAGTTCTCTCCCTCCTTCTTTAACATTTTTTGTCTATCTTCATTTCTTTCTATTTTTCATTGTGTATTTTTTGTTTTTCCTTCTCTCATTTTTTATCTTATCTTGCTTATGTAAGCCAACCCCTGAATTGTGTCAGGGGCCATCTTTCCATGTTGAAGTGCAAGGGGGAGCAAAATTAAGGGCCTGCTTCTGTCCACTTTACGACCCAGCCCTGAAAGTGGGTCGGACTTAGACACTATATTTTAGGGTCTTAGACTACCATAACAAGATGGAAGTGCTGCCATACCCATCGGCCCATTGCTCCCTTGCATCCTGAAGAAGTGTCCTTTTGAGCTTGTCCATAAAATTGGTATAATATATGACTGCAGTAAATACAGATTGTAAGATCTAGTCAGAACAGTGGGCAGTCAAGTATCGACATGGAAAAAAATCATCAATCCTGAGGATATGCAAAGTTCCTACTTTTATCCTACTTTCTCTCTCCTGAATGCTACTTTTCTCCCTACTTTTTCTGAAATTTTGAACCTACTTTTCTCCTGCTTTTTTCCTTGGGTGTGCTTGAAAGCCTGTATTAATGACACTGGACAGCAAAAGGTTGGCAGGAATGACAGCTGCAAGACACAATGGCAATTGTTGTGTTCTGAATTAATTCCTGATGCACAGATTTTGTGGCCTTGATTTTTCAAAAAGTGAAAAATCTAATTAGATATTCAGAGCAATATTTCAAGAAAAGTATTCAGAGAAATGTAGTAAAACTAGTTGCTCCCAATAAACTTTACAACCTTCAACTTTATCACGTAAGAACCTCGGTCTGATACGAGGTATAATTAGTGAGTTATTAATGACCAAATGTGTCCACAGTTTTATTTAACCCCTAGTATAATGCAATAATCATCTCGCGCTAATACAAATACGAGTACAGGTGCTATTCACTCTTTATGTTGTGCTGAAATGCAAATGGGCACATATAATTGATTGCATGAGGGAGCCTAAATAATTTCAATATTTCATGCCCATCACACATTAGAAGAGGAATGAGAGCCAGAAAGCTCTTTACGTCACTTTACATAGAATTAACGTCTTTCTGGCTCTTAGCAGACTATCAAAAGCAGATGATAAAAAGGTTTTATCCCTGAGTAATGGAGAGTGTTTGTATAACAGGACTCATCGCTTTTGTAGTATGCATCTGAGCCACAGAGATGATGATATACACAACATCTAAAATTCTTTGACCACTCACTCTGAAAGACCAATCAGGGTCCTGTTTCATAAAACTTGTTATGAATAACAACTGCCACATATCTATGACAAATTTGCTCACACGATTGATAACAAGTTTTAGGAAACATGGCCCAGCTATGAGTTAAAAGAATTACAAATTCACCTCATCTTCCCTTTCCCTCTTATCGCGGCATATTGTTGTGTTGCAATGAAATGCCTGCAAATTAAAGTTGTGCTTGTAGAGAGTATCAAAGGTGATATGCTTAGTTAAAATCTATTTTACTATTTTACTGTATGCATGTGGCTTATGCAGATAGAGAAAGAACGACAGGGGGGGGGGGGGCTGTGAGATGAGAGGTAGAGAAGAGACTTTGAAAGAATATGAGAGTTGATGGTGATGCTAATGATGATGAGGATGAGGATGAATATGAAGATAGTGATGGTGAAGACAATGGGTGAATTCAAGTTCGGTGTTGAAAGCTGGTGTTGGTGTTGGGGCAAAACTAGCACCAGCCACAACACCGAACCTGAAATGAAGCTGGTGCTGGGATTGACTTCACTAGGTGTTGAGCTATCAATAATGTGATTGGTATTATTTTTATAACCCCAAATTCGGTGTTGGGGCTAGAATCAGCAGCCCAATTCACGCCAACACCAACACCAACACCGAACTTGAAATCACCCAGTGATTATGACGATGGTGATGAAGATGGTGATTAAGATAATGAGGATGGTAATGAAAATGGTGATGAAGATGGTGATGAAGATAATGGTTACAAGGATGGTGATGAATATAATGATGGTGATGAAGATGATGATTATAGGGATGGTGATGAAGAAACTGATTATAGGGATGGTGATGAAGATGATTATGATGATTATAAGGCAGTTGATAGAGATGATTATGATGGTGGTGAAGATTATTAAGATGATGATGGTGATAAAAATGATGTTGAAGATGATTATAATGATAGTGGTGATGATGTTGAGATGCTGACAGAGATGATGCTATAATGGTGATAATGTTGATGCTAATATTTATATTGATGCATGATGCTAATGATAATAGTATTGACAGAGGGGCTTGATAAGAATCTGGGCTATGTGACTGCCATGCTGAAATCTACTATTCATGTCTTAATTACACAAATACCTTGCAAGCTCCATACTATGCCTTGTCAAATAGGCACCGATGGACAAAGGGTGTGTTTACATAATCCTGACAATAACATTTTTACTACTTTTGAGAAAGCGATACAATTTTCACAATTTAATAACCTATTATTGAAATGATCATTTGACACCAAATTGCACCCCAAGAAAGTTACCATACTCAAATTGTACTATGTAAATATGAACTGAATTGAATGACACATTTTGGAGTTATTAAGGCTGTAATGCAAAAAACACCTTTTCTCTACATCCACAGCATTTTGGGCAGCAAAGCTTGGTTTGGGAGCACTTTGGTTGTTTTCAGGTGCGTGTTACACCCCCTTCCTGATGGAAAGTTTTGTCAGCTTTTATAAATTTTTGTAGTGTACACCCATACCTTCTCCTTCTGACAAAATTTGGTCCATGCCTTAAGAGGAAAAATTTGCCCCAATTTTAAGGGACCGCCTGACAATCCATCCCGATGGAAAATGTTGTCAATTTTTGTGTTTTGGTAATGTATAGTCATACACCTTCCTTCTGACATGGTTTGGCACATTATGTTAGATAGGTTGAAATCAACCCGACTTTGGGGGCCCTTTTGCGGGGCTATGGGGGCCAAATTCGGCGGCTTCTTTCGAGCTGACAAGCTTTTGGTGAATGTCTTGGATGGTCTTAGTAACTTTAAGGGGTCAAATCTCATATGTAAAGTGTGGTGACTATTTCGGGACAGGCTCCCAGACTACATTTTACTGGGTAGAAGTTTTGGGAAAGGCAGTAATTATGATTCTACAGCTATTTTTGTAAGAAAATGTCATTTTCAAAATTGCTACTTCTGCAACCGTAGTCATGTTTGAAGCAGCGGTTGCAAGTGTAGCAAAT